>NMXI01000061.1:0-259369 GCA_002851675.1 Verticillium nubilum
GAACAGCAGTTGGAACAGGCACGACCTAGGAAGAAGAAGAGGGTCCGGATTAGCCCAAATTCGAAGTTTGCCGACATTGAAGCTATCCACAGGGCCCAAATCGAGGCAGGCGATAAAGAGGATAGTCTAGGTGAAATCAGCGGCCCTGAATTACCTAGTGACTCGGAGGACTGTATTATCGTTGCATCGGAACGGGTCGAAAATTCGGGTTGAATTGAGGGTATAATATTGAGGGGTCTGATTTTGGGGTGGCCCACATGGGGGGGTGGCCCGTAAGTGGGTGAGCAACGTTAGTGCACCGTGTTCGGATCCCTCTCGGTGTGAAAGTAGACGGGTGGGTTCTGTCCGCAATAGTAATCGAGATCTCTCTGCGGCGAGTTGTCTCCGTCAAACTCGGGCCAGTGGACCTGGAAGCCAGTTGTCGGAATATCACCGTCGCCGTCGACCCAGGCGCAGAAGACGTCGTCGGCGAAGTTGATACCGGGGACCTGCGTGCCGGCGTAGTACCACCATCCGTTGTTGTGAGGCGTCTGATCACATGCGTATGCCCAGTTGCCTGGGTGGAAACCGTACTTCTTCTGTCCGCCGGCCCACGAGAGACCAGCCCAGGCGATGCATATGGCGTCATTGTTTCCAGAGAAAAGGGTGTAAGTCGCTGCCTCTTGGGTGTTGACGTCTGTAGCGCAGGTCGTGACGCCCTCATCACAATAGCCTGGGTCATAGGAGCCACCCAGAAACTCTGCCGTTTCATCCCAAAGACGAACGTCAGGAAGATCACCTCCAGCATCGACGAGGTCTCCGTTGGCTCCATCATTGGCGATGATGTAGCTCACCTTGGCCTGATCCTGTCCGTCCGGAACATTGTCAAGAAGGAAAGACAGCAATGTAATGCCTGTTCCGATGACTGAGATGATGTTTGCCGCGGCCATTATGAGGATGGAAGTCGGAATTTTCTGTTAAAAGGGAAGGCTCGACGCTGCTGGTGTTTGTGTCAGAGATTCATTGATCATTGAGGCCAGAGTTGGCCGCATTCTTATACTTGGAAGGGCAGTCTCTCGGATCTCAAAGCATCAGCTTTCCGGAATAAAGAATGAGCCTGGATCGTCAGTCACATGAAATTGTGCTGGTTCGCAGCTGGAATTGCAAAAAAATATCTCACCTGGCTGCCCTCGCATCCTGAGATTAGGCGAACGGTCACATAACGGTATGTCCACTGGAGGTCATCACAACGTGAACATGCTGGGATGCGCATCCTTTTTTCAATCAATTGACACTCAAGCCATTGTCCGGTGCCGAGTGTCCCACACGTTGCCTTGGCTGCCCCAAACCAACTTCGCGAAAATAGGAGGCAATGGGCTGTAGCTTGTATCGCAGGATTCTATTATCACGTTTTGGCCGCCGCCAAGGGCTTTGCCAACCACCACGAAACGTTTATGGATAAAAGAACCGGTGTAATATGCACCTGGACATCATCATGGAACCTGTGCACCTATTCAGGCCGGGCCGGTTGAAAGCCCTTGCTCCAAGGACGGATAACCAGGAGTGGTCATGTGTGGTCCGCCAACTCCATCGGGAAACTACATCGTTGAGTCTATCAACCTCACAAAGATATGCCAAGAAGACCTACATGAAAAGAGCTGCACAAAAAGTCAGAAGGATATCTGATCTTCGTCATAATGATTTTCCGCAGTCAATCCGGACTAATCAGACTTCCTGTTCCAGCAAAGAATACCGTAGGTTCGTTGAGCAAATGAAGCCAAGACTACTATGCCGGCTTGGCTTCTTTCTTGGCCGGAGGCAGTGCAAACGCCTCTGCAACGTACAAAATCCTTCACCAGTTCCCCGATGTCAATGCTGCGGCCTCATTCGCCAAGGCCTCTTGGCAGCGAGCTCGATGATGGAATGTTCACAATCACAGTTTTGGGCGGGGATGAAGCAATACCATCTCATGAGCTGCAGTTCTTCTCGGACTCTTTAGGACCCCTCGCTCATTCCTCTCTCAGTCTGACTCTCCCTTCACAACCCAATCGGCAACCCGTCCCCCTCCACATGCGATATCGAAAACGATGCTTCTCTACGCAGCTTGTATCTTGACCTCTGTCATCATCGTGACGGCACAACGCGACCGCGACGACGGCATGAATCCTACTATCAACATCTCCAGCTGCCAGTCGCTTGCTTGCAGCCCCCCAGACGGCAGCATCTGCTCTTCCGGAGACCTACCGGGGCCCGAGGTCGGTGTCGGCATGGCCGCCCAAGCCGTCAACTCCAGCTCGACCTCCCTGTCTTTCACTCTCATCGACGGCCTCGACGAAAATGGATTCACCGGCATCGGCAGCAGTGAGTACGAGTACTCAGACCAGCAACTCTTCGTTGGCATGCCTGCCGATACCAGGGACTATCCGTCCGGCTGTGTCTTGATGATGCAGTACCAGGGTCAGACCTTTCCCCTTGAGCCGCTTTCCGACGACGACAATCGGTCGGAGGGCAGCAAAGGCACAACCTCGTGCGACGGCGTGCTTGACGTCTTCTGCCGGGCATCTATTGTCGACATGATCAGAGATTTTGATGTCTCAGGTGATGAACCCAGGTGCGGCCGCCTCATTGAGCACGTCAACTCGAAGCTGCGAGGCTCTTCCGGCACCTGCGGCGGCGAAGGGGCTTGGATCGCAAACTTCTTCAACGTCACAGGCGGGACCCTCCCCCGGTCAAACTCCACCGTAGCCAGTGCCAGCAGGCTCGGTAGCGAGGAGTGCAGACCCGTCACACCAGAGTCGTACGAGCTGTTCTTGGTCGCACGTATGCGGCAGCTATACTTCGCAGAGCCGCCCAGCTCAGCATCCGACTACCTCGGGCGTCTTTATGGAGGGCGCGCAGGCTGGACGCCCGTAATGGCAGTGGTGTACGGAGAAGAAGAAAGCGATGATGTCCCCGACCCAGACGTCTCGTTCCTCTGTATGGAGACTCTAAAACGAGATGGCGAGAAGCGCGACTCTTCTTTGGATAGTGGTGGTTCTCAGATCCCCGCTAGTGCCATGCTATCAGCCATTACGTTGTTGTTAGCAAGTCTATCACGCATCCTGTAGAAGAGCCTCCTGGACAAGACGTATAGTCCTCAATTCCTCCTTGACGATGGACCTCGAAGCATTCTCGGGTATGAGGCACGCAGTACCAAATCTTAGTTTAATGTTAGAATAAATGGACTAATACCGGTGCATGCATTCTTTCACGTGCGAGGTCAGAGACCAATTCGACTCAATGGGTGTTTGGAACAGCTTTTCCCTTAGGTACTTGGTGGTTGAGCCAAACCTTATACACATCACGTCAGAGCAAATGGGGTCTAATCGCCTGTTGAAAAAACTTGAGGCGCCGATGATATCTCAGGCTGTTGCATCCGAAGCTCAAGACTGGATTAGAGTAAAGAGAGGAGTGGTGAGGAAGGATCAGATTCAGTCATGCTCTAGCGACGCAATTTTCTCGGGATAGTGGTTGATGTGAAGCCCTTTATCATTGGATCATGAGGTCGGAACATCCATTTTGCAAACTTTGTCATAAAATATCCCAGTTTTAGAGTTCCTCAAACCATTTGCCGCTGCCGCTACCTTGGTAAGTTATTTAGTTTCAAATCGTTTCAAATCGAATCTTTCGCTGAGAAGCGCGATTTCATCGTCATCCCGAGTTCCCGACATTGTTGCGGGAGATCTCTCCCGTAACAGCGTGCCGGCATTTGAATGACCTTGAGGCCCTTTGCGAAAGATAGCAAACCGCCCTCAAGCTCTACTTTGATAGCCGATATGACTTGATTATCGTTCAAAAAATACATGTCGGCCGAATCCAGATCGATCGTCGGTCGTTGTTGGTGACTCCGGTTTGAATACAACTGTGCCCCTTGTTGACAACCAAATGAGCTCTCTTTAATCCAACGACACACATGTCAAAGAATCCAGCCTCATCCAATTCACGCATGGCTCTAGGTACTCTGGAAAGTATTAAACTCCTTAGAAAGTAGGCTCGTCGTGGTATCATATTGCTGGCAAGGTTTTGCTTGGGCTTCAACGGAGTGAATGACCTCAATTGTATGGGAAAGTGATGGTACGTGCGTCCCTGAGTACTGTGTGAGATTCCTCTGTGCAACTAGGACTAAATAACTAAACTTGTCGATTTTGCCGCTCTGATTTACCTACATCGATCTCTATAGTTGACTTTAGTGGTCGGGGAGCAGCGCTGGGTCCGACTCGTTCTGCCTCTCTGCTGTATGATTTCAATTTCTATAGATCCATTGCGGTCGATTCAACGAGGCCACGAGACGCTGGTCTACTTGATGAACCGCTACGAAGCACAAGAATGATAAACGATAACCACATCACTGGATTCAACTAATACAATCTGGGTCTAGGTTTCCTGACTCGGCAATACATGCAAAGCACTAGACCTTGTGATAGCTAAGAGCTGGCATCCGGCTGGCCAACACCTCATCTCCCTCTTCTGCACGATCGACCAACCACTTCGCTAGAGCTCCCCTCTTAATGTACCATGTCCAGCCCGTCTCACCGACTGAGCCTGGGAAAACAGGGTCTTCCCGATTCTTCCTCCAACTCTCCTCATCGTGTTCACCTTGGACCATTCCAACTCGGAACACTGTCCAGTTGAGGCCCTCAGCATCCTGCTGAAAGACCCTTCCTATGTTTACCATGGTGCGGTAGGCTGCTGCAAAGCCGTACTTGACCAGGGTCGCCAAAGCTCGGCGGATGAGTGATGACTTGTCATGGGCGTCTTCAATGGACACAGTGGCCAAGGCGAGGATGCGCTTTACGGAGTGCTGGCGCATCAACGGCATGATAGCCGTGTAGTAGCCCGGGTAAGGATATTCCCCCGTTGCCTTGCCGGTCGGCCCAAGGAGGGATATGATTACGTTGACCTTGGAAACGGCGCTGCTGAGTCGCTCTGTATCGTCCATCTAGCCTTCAACTGCCTTAAATGGGTGTTATGACTTGGGAATGTGAGAACAATTCGCGATTTCTCTTACCTCAAGAAGAGGGTTCTGGACGATACCTGCTGGGCCTGTCGCTCCGAGGACGAGAATCTTGGAAGATGCCATGGCGAAAATTCGGCGTGGGCTCAACGTATGGACATATTTGTTTGCCTTGCAAGAAATTGCTGCTTTGCAGTGCCCTTTATATATCTACTGTGCGGTCTCCAAGCATGACATGACAGGAGTATCTAGTCCCAGCATCACTAATTCGTGGCATCTGCCGGAGCCAAAAAAGCCCCGCGTAATCTACCAGATAATCTATCAGATCTGGGGTTCCAACTTGTTGAGACCCTCCTCTTTTACTTTCCATTAAGCATGTCTTGTGTGGCACCTTCGGAGGCATTTTTAGTCCGTCCTCGATTCAGTCTCCGCGGAACTCCCGACGCGTTAAACTGTCTGGGCGTCACTGAGTCTGGTTCCGGTTGTCTGGGCACCCCTTATATTCTCTACCACCTTGTACGCAGCTCAGGACCGCCTCACCAAGTTCCTCGCCAGATTAGCAATCACCGCCATCCGACTATCGTGATCTCCTGATCTCAACTCCCCGACCGCCGACTCAAACAGTCTCCAGACTTCAATGAACTTGTGTTGCGTCTCTCGACTTGCGCCGATCCCATCAAAAGCCTGCTTCATGTTCTTGTGCATCTTGATCAACTCCACATCAGCTGCCGTCACTCCGGTTGTCTTGGCTCCCGGGTTGCTCTGCGTGTGCAACGCGCCTATCTTGACGCAGTACACCACCAAGGCCGCCAACCCGGCCGCCAGAGCGGTTGCGATGCTGGAACCCGTCTCGGGCTTCCATTTCGCAAGGGCGCCGGGGGTAGGTCGCGAGCTCCGCTGCACAACCTCCACGCCCGGGAAAATGTAGTCAAGTTTGTCAACTGGTCCAGCCCACGAGTAAGGGAGACCATCGTCCTGGGCGGCACCAATGCGGAACAGACTGTCACGGGCACTGGCGCTCGGATAGTCCGTGTCAGAATAGTGCCCGCCGTCGCTGGAGGAGCAGAACATGAGGATCTTCTGCTTGGCGGCACTGCGGACGGCTTCGTCGAACTTCTCCTTGTCCTCGGGGTCGGTCGGTGGAGAAACGGCCCAGGACATGGAGATGATGTGAGCTTCCTTCTCAACAGCAGCTTCTATAGCCTGAGCGTGTTAGTTTAGGTTACAATATGCATATCAGGTGTGCTCACCTCGGCGGCACTTCGCACAACAATGGCTGTCTTGCCAGAAGTGGACGACGCCCGAGTGTCCAAACGGATGGCCACAATCTTTACCATGGGACAGACGCGGCAAATCATGTTTGCCATGACCGTACCGTGACCCTTTTCTGACACCCAGTAGGGACGAACACGGAAGTTGTCGCCGTGGTCAAATGTTTGGCCGTCGAGAATCTTTCCCTGGAGCGACTGATCGTGCATGTCGACTCCATCATCGATGAGAGCAATAACAACATGCTTCAGCAAAGGCTGGTCGCGGTTCGGCCCCCCGCGACCCTTGCGAATTGCGGTCATCCATACGTTCTGGATCATGTCGGCGAAGCTGTCGGTTGTGTCCAGCCAACGATGAGACGTTGCCTGTGCCTTGGCCTCGGCTTGCGAAGCCGAGGGTGTGGCGCCGGAGGAGGAGTCTGTCTTGACCTCGCTGTTGTGCGCTACTACTTGCACGGGTTTGCGACGGAATATTGCCATTGTTTCATTTCTTTCACCCTGATCGTCTTTGCTCACTTCTGATGCGTCGTCGCCGTTACCGTTGGGAATGGAGATGGTCAATCTGGCTCCGTCTGAAGTCTGGAAGGCTTCTTGAGCTGTGGGGATGCAGTCCTCGTTGAGTCTCTTGCAGAATCTCTGAAAGTACATCAAAGATCGATCAACGGTTTCGAGATCCTAGGTGGTTCCATTAGCTTCTGATCTTATATCTTGGGGGACAAGTGTACAAGGCATCGACGTCTAAACCACAAAGGGCAACCCACTCGATGCATGTGCAAATGTATCTTCTCCAGATACTTCAGTCGGCGAAGCCCCTCAGGGTCACTCCAACCCTTCAACACGGCATTATTCCCCCACCAGTGAAGCGTCAGCTCCCTAAGCTCCTCGCTGACGGTACAGATGGTGTCTGGGTCGAGATCTGGTTTCTGCCAATCGAGGGCCTCGACCTGGAAACCGGCCAAGGCTCGCTCGATGGCCTCGTCACTGTGCGACGGTTGGGAGTCAATCTCTTGGACAATTACCCTGATGATGCGCTTCACGTTCTTCTTACGCAGCCAGTCGAAGAAGTAGATCATATCAGTGCGGCCGCGCCCGAGGTTCTCAGGCGGGTAGTCCTCGTCTGCGGCGTTCATCCTCGGGTGTAGAGACGGCTTTGGCTCAACTTCGAGGCGTGGGAAGGCCACGTATTGGAGGACCTCGTCGAATCTGACGTGTTCAAAGCTGGCTTTGAAATCGCGAGACTTGATAGCAGCCGGAGCACCAAAGTACTCGAAACATATTTGCGTACCTGATCATCAGTAGTCAGCCTTTGCGAAGCAAACAGGTGCTCTGCGCGTGATTTAGAGGAACATACCAGCCTTGTTTTTCCCGTACAAGAACCGAGTCGTCTCATCTGGCGCTCTGGTCCTCATACAATGCAGTTTGAGCTCCAGCCGGATCTTTGCAGCCCACTCGTCTAGCTTCTTCCTCGCTTCTTCGGCTTCCTTGGGATCTTCCGCCGTCTTGCGAGACTTGCGCGCGGACTTCTCCTTTGGCATGTCGTCAAAAGTGACAGTAGCCTTGCGAGTGAGCGACCGAATCGGCGGATCCAAGCCATCTCCCTTTCGTGATCCGTCGACCGGCAGGCCTCCAGGCTCCCGGGACTTGACCTCAAGGTTCTCGCCCCTGGCCAAGTTGTGGCGAGAGCTTGCCTCCTTCTTCATTCGCGCCTCGAGCTCCCTGCGCGCCTTCTCCTCTGCCTCGCGTTTGGACTTGGGATCCAGCTCGCGCTTCGGCGCTGGCTGCGATGGCGGCTCGGGCTGTTCCTTGGACGGGTCTTGGTCCCCCGGCGTCCTCGCGTCGGGCTTCTTATCCTTGGATTTGGAGCTCGAAGATGTCTTTGCCGAAGGCTTTGGCGCATCGAAAGCTTTGCGAGTGTGCTCGGCATACTGGTACACGGATCGGGGATCCGGCGCATGCGTCACCTTCAGAAATGCCGAGTCGTCCTTGGCAATGAGCAGCTTGACGACCTCGAGCTGTTCCTCGCTGCCGCGCTTGTATTCGACGGCGTAATGCAAGGGGGTGTAACCCTTGCTGTCCTGTGCGTAGATGGCTTCTTTGGGCGCCAGGTTGACGAACTTTTGCTTGACGGCGCCAGGGAGATGCCTCGACCGCATCGCGAGATGAAGGCAGTTCTCACCCTTCTCGCGGCACGGTTTGGCGAGGGCCCTGTCGTAGTACTTGCAGCCGTCAATCATGATCTCGGCGAGGCGGCTCATCTTGGAAGACTCAATGGCGATGTACAGCGGCGTCTTCTTCTCGCCGTCAGCCTCGAGGAGGAGCCGAGGGTACTTTTGCACAATGTGCTTGACGGGCGACTCAAGCGTCTTGACCGGTATGTCGCGCGTGCCCAGGAGAACGTGCAAAAAGGTGAGGTCGTCATCCTCTGTCCGGTTCTTCATGGCCTCGCCGTAGACGTCGAAGAACTTCTTGCGCTGCTCGCGGTTTCCGAGCTTATAGGCTTTCGATTTGATCTTCTCGATGGCCTCTGAGATTTTGGTCTGAATGGGTTTCGCGACCTCGGCATCTTCATCCTCGGAAGAACGACTCTCGTCATCTTCATCGGATTCTTCGTCGTCGTTCTCGGCATCATCGTCGAGCTCACTTTCCACGCCGCTCATGTTGCGATCCTCATCGACATCATGCTCGCCGCCGGCGTGCAGAAAGCCGCTGCCCTCGATTGGCGTCTTTGGAACGTCCATTGTGACAACTCCTATGGCTGCTTTCACGCAATGTCGAGCCGCGATGAGTAGAGAGGTATGGTCAGAAGCGCCGTCTGAGGGCGAGTCACGACGTCGCAGCACAACAGACAGATCGTTCGCCTGTGCAACGACATGGTTCAGTCTCAGAGGCTGGTGGGGGAGACATTATCGTCCCACGGCCCCCAACTCCGCCGAGTGATAATTAGCCCCCTTCAATCATGCCGCATGCGCCCTCATCACTCATCACGGAGGCTGAGCCGGCGGATGACAAGGTGTAAGCAGTAGCATGGATGTCACCGGAAGGCTGACGAGTAAGGAGCACGCCTGTACGCCTGTAAGCGCTAAGTAATGCCCCTCCAAGTAATGGGTTGCTCAGCCTTTGAAGCCAAGTCGTCATATTGCACCCCCTGCGCGACAGGGGAGCGGTGGTGGTGGGCGTTCGGAGGGACTTTGGTCGCTGTCAGCATCGATGTAACCATTAGGCTACGTGTAACAAGAGAGTGATCTTGCGACGATCGCCTCAACAGGTAAGATCAAGCGAGCTCTGATGAGGAATCAAGCTCTATTGCTGTCACCTTTGGGATCTTCCGAAGCAGCAGGCAAGATGAGAGAACGCCAGCAAGAGTCCGCTGAAGAACTGCGACGGGCCGAGCCTAGTTCAATGACTCGGACGGGTCTTCGTCTGGCGGGGTGTGGGGATGAACAAAGTCGTTGCTATTTACTCTCCATACAACATCTTCAATGCCACGGAGCATGCTGAAATGGTAGGACTTTCGATCCAAGTTGACGCCAACAACTAGACCTCACTTCGCTGCCCCCAATTTCTTGACAGCATCATCTCTCACAGTAAGAAACGTGACATCAGAAACCTTCTCCAGGTCAAAGGCCCCCAGGTCCTCCGTGTCATAAACCATGAGCTTGTTCGTCGGCTTCTTCGTCGGGTCAAACAGCACAGGATCATCCTTTGGCTTTCCACCGAAGAACCGCTCCATGGACGTCTTAAAGTCAGCCTTGACCTCAATCTTGACCGTGGCCTTGAACTTGGTGTCCTCCTCCGCCCGCCGCAGGAGGATACCCGCCCTCACAGCAGCCGGCACACCCGTCTCGCGCGCCTCATTCTCCATGAGCGACCAAGTCGCGCAGTTGGGCTCGCCAAAGTTGAAGCCGATGAGGTCCACCGACCCGACGACCGTCGTGAAGTGCTCCGTGTCGCGCGTCACCGTCTTCTCGACCTTGAGCCCGCCCGACAACTCGGCGCCCTGAATGGCGCTGAGGCCCAGCGTGCCCTCGGCCCCCCTGGTCACAGACTCGTTCTGCGTCGTCGGTGCGACGGAGTACCGCCCGTCGAACGAGATGGCCTCGACGACGGGTCGCGGGTCGTCCTCGGTCATGCCGTCAAAGGCCAGCGAGATCTGCGCCTCGGCCACGCGCCGGGCGCGCTTTCGCGGGTCGAAGCGGAAGAGCAGGACGATGAGCGTCGCGTACTCGTCGCCGTCGGGGTCGAACTTGCCGTGGACCACATCGACGACATTGCACTTGATGTCGATGGCGCCTTTGCGGTTCGTGACGTTGGTGCGTTGGAAGGGCGCGTTGGGATCATTCTTCGTGTGAAAGCCACTTGATTCATCGCCGCCTTCGAAAAGGTCAATGTCAAAGGTCTCGCTGGTCTCGTCGAGTCCAAGCTCACGAGCATCCTTCGTTGGTTCGCCGTCAGCCATTTTGAGCCCAATACTGGTGATGAAAGAAGACGTTGATAGCGAATTTGGCGATTTGATTCTCCCGGCACGCCAGTCGATCAGCAGCTGACCAGATCGTCTTTGAGTTATACACAGCTTATTAGCCCTTGATATGAGTCCTGACAGCCAAGCGTCTTTTTCCGGTTCGCGGATTCCCCGAGCTGTGCAGACAACCTGGCGATGGAGCACTGACAGGGGGTTTAATCCTTTCAGCCCCCACGATGGACCACCATCAGCCCTGCCCTCGTCTGCTTATTTTGGGGGCTAATTATCAACTGGTGTTGCTGCGGTGTGACCCTGTTCCTACAGCCGGGCTGATTGGATTCGACCTGGGCTCACAACAGCATGATTGCTCACTCGTCCAGCTCATGATCATCTCTCGGGAGGCCTGTCATCTCTCACGACTTGCTTCGCTGCTTCAGGCAAGAAAGGCAGGCGTATGAGGTACCGCAATCGGAACAACAACAGACACAGACATGATGGCGCGAGCGACATCGCCGCGAAGCACCCGATCCAGCAGTCGGGGAAGCGGCGGTCCTGAACGGCGCAAGGGCAAGATGTCCCAGGTCATCGAGTCGGAAGACGAAGACTCGGTTGACGACGACGACGATGACGAAGCAGACGGTGACGCTGACGCCGCATCTCAACGAAGCGATTCGGAAGATGATATAGATAGTCGTGCCGACGACAATTCAGATGCGGGGTCGACTCGAAGCCGCGCCGGTAGAGGCAAGAAGTCAGCCGGCGAGGAGAGCAAAGAGAACGACAAAGAGGAGACTCAGAACGAGAATGGAGGCGCTTCAACTCCGCCGCCACCGGCCAGTGAGGGATCCGAACCGCTAGAGTTCCAAGCTGCGGCTTGGGGTCCATATATTGAGCCTCAGTTTGGCCTCGTGGATGGCCATGTGGGTGAGATAAGAGACGGCGTGGACTTCGAGTTTGTGCTCCCATCTATCCTATGTCTTAGGGGCTCGCTGTGACTGACTTGCTCTATAGTGTTGTACTTGTGCATGGCCTCCATGGAGAGAAGAACACCACCTGGAACGACGAAGAGTTCAGTTGGCAGAAGTCGCTCATCAAGGAAGACCTGTTCGGGTACTGGTCGATCCGGGAGCTTTCTTTCTGGTACGACAAATCCTGGAGCTTGACTAGCATCTATGACCCCGAAGGCATCAATCAGGAGGCACAAAAGTTGCTGGACGACTTGGTAGAGCTGAGGAAAGACATTGCTGACCAAGAGGTGAGTGAACACCGTCTGGATGAGCTTCTAGACACTCTATCGCACTAACACCGCCTTGCTTAGAACCCCCGTCCCATTGTCTTTATAGGACACGACATTGGTGGCATCATCGTGAAGAAGGCCCTTGTCCTCGCAGCCTCAAACGCGACAAAGTATGGCAACATTCCCTGGGAAACCTCAACCCTGGTCTTCTTATCGGTCCCCAACCGGACCACAGAAATGGAAAGGCTAGAGGACGCGCTCATTGACCTCATCAGCATGGACAAAACGGTCCCCGGACTGGTGCGCAAGGCATCTCAGTTGGCGCGCAACATCAAAAAGGTCAACGCCGAATTCGTCGACACAAATATGCTGCTACGCGCCAGCATTTTCAGCGTATTCTGTAGCTTTGACCCGATGCTCTCGGACGAGGACAGAGATGTGAGTGATAGTTCCCTTGGTGTGTGTGCAACTGTTCTAACCGCGTTCGCAGAGAAGCTGGCCGATTCCGTTTGACAGGTTCACATGCGTGTTCGAGACGCCGTTTGAGTACTGCTGCAAAACCTTGAGATCCCATAAAGACATGACCCGCAAGCCGTCCAAGGGGGACTCGGATTGGCCCTTGGCCATCAAGAGGGTGATCAATGAGCTTCCCTACTGTAAGTCATCACCATTCCATGCCATTCGCGGTCTTCCCTCCACGTACTCATCCGCCAACAGACACGAACGTCAACGAAAGCCTAGCAAGAGTGAGCAAGCTGTTCCTCTCGTCAACGCCCCCAGTATATCCGTACATTGGTCCCGATCACCACGAAGAGCTCTACTCGTGGTTCACCGACCTCGAAGCATGCTCCGAGTGGCTGGAAAGCAACAGAGGTCTCAGCATCATGCACCTCCACCACGACGCCGAAGAAGATGTCATCGGAACCGGCGCCTCGGAAGCCGCTGCCATCTCACAAGCCCTCTTCACCATCATTTACACGCACTTCACAGACCACCCGGCCAAGGGAGAACACTGGGTGTGCTACTTCCGCTTCAACAAGAGCGACAATCGCTACCGGGACATCAAGGCTATGCTCATCACATTTCTCACCACGCTCGTCTGTCGCTTCACTTATGACATTGGAGGCGTCGCGGAGAAGATGGTGGAAGACTGGAGCAGAAACGTGAACGCGAGTGATCTGGTCGACATATTCCAGGCCTTCATGGAGCTGAGAGATAATTACACCACGGAAAAGGTCACGTTCTGCGTTGGCTGCTTCGATCAGTGCGAAGAGGAGTCCCGCAAGTGGTTCTTGAAAGAGTTGGTCAGGATGGGCCGCCTGAAGGAAAGTCGCGACAAATGGCTGTTCGACAGCAGCGATCCGGACTTCCTTGAAGGGGAACAGATTCCCTCTGGTGGATTATGGAGGGTCAAGGTCGAAGACTCGCCAATGTTTCGACCTCCGAGCCCTATTTACGCTGCAGAGGAAGAGGTGGACGTATCAGCACTGAACGCTATACCACAGACAGTCGAGACCGATGAAACACCCGTCACCAACGACGTGAATGCGGAAGCCGACGATAGCAAGATTGGTGACGGCGAAGCTGGGCTCGACGATGCCATACCAAAGAGCGTTGATGATGGTGGTACAGTCAAGGATGAATCCTCAGAGACCGCCGACAATGTCCATATTGAGGGAACCGCCGACACTTCAGAAGACCCAGTTCTCGGGGACAAGGCGATAGCTGAGGGTTCTTTGGCCCCGTCAGAGTATCGCATGCCTCTTCTATGCCCATACCTGAGTATTGGGTTCAACAGAAGGCTCGACGACCGACCAGTCCTTCTCAACGTCGAAGATGATTATCGAGCTCTGGTGGGCCAGAACGACGGCCAAGTCACCAGGCCCGCCCGCGCTGTCCTCGACTGGGTCTTTCTCAAGAGTGAACATGCCACGATGGCGACGGTCGAAGCGCTCGTCGCCCGGCCAAAGTCCCTCGACCCCGACGAGCTCTTCCGAAGCATGCTCGACTTCGTCAATCAAGAGACGCAATCACAGGCCCACAGGTTGGTCACACTGCTCCGGCACACTCTGCGGCCTCTGTCGAGCCACGAAGCCGCTGTTGCTTTGAGTGTAATGGGGTCTCCCAAGGCAACCCTCACAGACGCCGAAGTTATGGGCATAATCGACCCCTTGCTCTTCAACTTCCCCGGCGTCTTCAAGCTAAGTGGCCAAGAGATCTTCGTCTGGCCATTGTTCGAACCGCTGTCCGAAGAAAAGGACATGGCCGCCCATGGCGCCATGGCAGAGCTGTGTCTCGAGTACCTGCTCCAGCCAGATGTTCAGCCTCTCATTGACGAGCACTCAGACAACGTCGCAAAGGTGGCATGGGTTGCCTTCGAGCCCCGCCACGACTTTGTCTCCTACGCAGCCCGGCACTGGTTAGACCACTACCGCCTCGCCGGCACATACGCTCCCAAAGAACCGGCATACGCCTTTTTCGCCAACGAGAAAGCCTCACGGTCCTGGCGCGAGGCAGCCCTCAGCCGCATGATGCTGGCGTTCCCGCTCCGACACTACCTCTCTCCCATTCCCCAGATCGCATCAACCGGTCTTGATGACCTGCTTGAACGACGCCTCGAGGAGGATAGGAACTCGGCCACATTCGCAGCCGACTGCAACCTAGCGTTCAGCGAGGCCGCCTCCAGCAACCACAGCAGCACAGTTGAGCTGCTCTTCAAGAGGTTCGACCCGAGTCCGCAGGCCCTCAAGGATGCGTTCGATTTTGCTGCGTCCGACGGATGCGATGCAGTCCTGAAGATCCTCATCGATTACGCGTCGCGCGGCGACAACGTTAAGAGGGTGGAATGGCCCGACAACTTGCTGAGCAGGCTTAGCTGGCTGGGGCGTCATGTGCACATGCGCCGACTTCTCGATCTGGGACTGAGCCCTGATCCCAAGGACTCACACACTCTCGAGCCGATCGTGCCAACCCCACTCTCCGTGGCCCTGTCCGGCCCACACCTGGAGGCGACCAAGGTGCTCATAGACGGCAAGGTCGACATCCTGACGGGGGATAAGAAGGGCGTCACGCCCATCCTGGTAGCCTGTCAAAACGGCGATCCTGACCTCGTCAGGCTGCTCATCGAGAAGGGCGTCGACATCGAGGTCAAGGACGAGAATGGCGTGACCCCTCTGCAGGGCGCCACAGACTGGGGAAGACTCCAGGCGGTAGAGGTCCTACTCGAGCACGGGGCAGATCACACATATGGTCAGGTCGACAACAAGGAGGCAAACTCGACCACGTGGAAGCCTCTCGTCCAGGCCTCCGAGAATAACTATGCTAAGATCGCTGCCTTGCTGCTTGCAAAGGGTGCCGATGCTGATGCAACAGGACCTAAAGGCTGTGCCCTATACCTCGCGGCGAAACAGGGATATGTCGACATCTGTGTGATGCTTCTGAAACACGGAGCGTCCGCGAACGTGGTGGCAACAGATTTCGCTCCGCCTCTGTCCGTCGCCGTGGAATCTGGCAAGTTGGAGCTTGTCCGGCTCCTCTTGGATCACGGGGCCAACATCGAGGCCGTCTTCAAGGGCGCCGAGGATGGAGACTCGATGGATACGGCTTTGACCCTTGCCGCGAGGGACGGCTCAACAGAGATCGTAGAGCTATTACTTCAGAGAGGCGCCAACCCGAACCATTACGAGGGTGACCTTGATCCACCGATATACCTAGCGAGCTGGCGCGGCCACGTTGAAGTCGTGAACATGCTGCTCGAGAAAGGTGCAGACCCCAACGCGCAACTGGACGGCCAAGACTGGACTGCCGTTCATGCTGCGTACGATAACCCGGAGGCCATGCGACTGCTGCTCGCAAAAGGCGGCGATCCAGATCGCGTGGCCGACTCGAGCACGGCCTTGCTCCTGGCCGTGAGGTGGGACAACTTGGAGACCCTCAAAGCGGTGCTCGAGCGGGTGCCCAAACCGAATCTCGAGGCTGAGGATGACGATCAGATGACAGCGCTCTGCCGTGCGTGCCTCTCTATATCAGATGATGCGCCAGAGATGATTCGAGCCCTCTTGGACGAGGGGGCTGATCCAAACCACGGTGCGGGCACCGACAGACTCCCTCTCCACCAATGTCTGTACAAGGAAGAATCGTTGCAAGCTTT
The DNA here is from genome assembly GCA_002851675.1 of Verticillium nubilum. Lineage (NCBI taxonomy): Eukaryota > Fungi > Ascomycota > Sordariomycetes > Glomerellales > Plectosphaerellaceae > Verticillium > Verticillium nubilum. The sequence continues at coordinate 16,087 of NMXI01000061.1, forward strand.
GCTGGAATCTCGGCCGCAGCTCGACGCCAAAGATAGCCAGGGCGATACGGCACTGCATCTCGTGACCTCGCTTTCCCGGACGGACATCCTCCGGAAGCTGATCGTGGGAGGGGCCGACATTGAAGCGATCAACAACGACGGCTTGACTCCTCTCGCCAAGGCCGTCCAAAGGGACTTCGCGGAAGATGCAATCTCGTGCCTTCTCAAAAAGGGGGCTCAGCCAAACTTTTCTGCACCCGGTTTCGCGGGCATTCTCCACGAGGCCATGCGGACATGCGAGCTTCCTACTCTGAAGGCACTGGTCAAGGCTGGCGCCGATGTCAACGCGCTAAGCGCAATCACAGGTGCATCCGTGCTGTATCAGGCGGCTTATTTTTTCCGCAGTAATGTGGTGGAGGTCCTGGAGTACCTCGTGGAAGAGCTTCAGATGCAGGTCAATACTTATGGCGGGCCATATGGCTGGCCATTGACCGTGGCGGCATGGGCTTCTGAGTCGGCTTTCGAGTACCTCCTCGAGCATGGGGCCAATCCAGAAGTAGAAGACAGCATGGGTCGGCGGCCAGCACATCTGGCAGCAGTGGCGCTGCAACTCGGGTCTCCATTGAGCACACTCGTTGCGCGTGGTGTCTCTTTCCAGACTTCGGACAAGATGGGCTTGTTGCCGTTACATTTTGCCGCACATAGCGGCAACGTGGACCAGCTAAGAATCTGTCTTGCGCAACCAGGCGTTTCCGTCAACGCGACAGACGTAGACGGCTGGACTCCGCTCATGTGGGCTTGTACAGCTAGGTGGAACGCCGACGAAAAGATCGAGTTCCTACTTGCTCAGGGCGCAGACATCTGGGCACAGGGTGCTGGATGGGACAAGAACTGGTCTCCGTTGCGGTTGTCCAGGTTCGCTGGCCAGGATGAATGGATTCATGCCAAGCTGCAGCCAGATGAAGCCTCCAAAGATGTCGGGGTGGAGGGTGGACGAGTCTGGGACGAAGACTTCCATGATATTGACAAAGGCGATGGAGCAGATCGCGAATGCTTTGCCTGTCTTTCAGTAAGTCCCTCCCCTACTGCAAGGTGTTCCAACGGCTTTGAGGTAAGAGCTGACACGACGTACTAGCATATGAGAGGAAAACGCTGGCGATGTATATCGTGCCACGCAAATACTTTCGTCCAGCTCTGTTTCAAGTGTTATCGGTACAAAGATATGATTCATGGCCAACATGAATTCAAGGAAGAGGGATTCGAGTTCGAGAAGGAGGCGCTGCTGAACGAGGATGTGGCTGGAGAGAACACCCCTTTCGGTGAGCATGGTGGCCGTAGCTCCAGATCAGGATCAGATTTCGACGATTCCGACACCAGGCCGTCGAGAAATAATCGTCGTCCAAGCCGCAGCAGCAACAGCGGGAGCTACAGCGATAGCAGTGTCGGCATCGAGGACGAAGACAGTGATGAGGGCCTCAATGAGGAAGAGAGCAGCGGAGATGAGAAGTAGTACACCAGCGGGATGATGAAGCTGCAAATAACAGTCGGAGTTTACGGGAACAATCAATCAAGCAAAGCAGGCGAATAGATGAGATGTTGTACAACAAGCGAACCATACTGACAACGGCATCTTCGAAGGTGCGATGTGGTTGACGTGACAATCGAAGGCATGGTGTACCGATAGAGTCTTATGCCACATAAGGCTGTTCAAAGTCGCATATACACATAAAGGGGATGCTGTCAGGGCTGTGGGGGGTCCGGATCACGCATGGCGATCCCCCCACACTGTGTTCCTTTGAGGCACGTACCTAAGGTACCTTATCACATGAACCTCCCCCTCTACCCCGACACTACCCCGTGACGCTCGTCGTCCCGGGTCGTCAATAGCTCGCAGACCACGCCTCCATCTACTTGCCTTGCTCGCTTTCTCATAACATACAACGCTCATTCATACAGCTTCTTCAATCCCCGAATGCGCGCCACATCAACTTCTAAGTACTTTCCTACACCTGGCTGAGGACCTCTGGCAGGCCACGACCTCAACCCCCGCTATTCGACCACCTACCAACAACACCAGACTACCATGTCACTCTTCGCGGCACAGCTGCACCCAGGCCGGGCCTTGGGGTTTCTAGGTAACATTTATATCACGATTTATCTGACATGACATGTCGCTGTAGTCCACTGCTGACCAGCACGTCACTGCCAGTTCTCGGCGCCTCCCTCCACGATGTCCTCACCCGACTGAAGGCCGAACCCCAACGATTCCCACAGCTCGACTTGGCTTACTCGCGCGAACGGCCGATAGAAGATCCCGTTTCCCTCACACTTCCCGCCAACGGCCTGCGTCTACGCTTCGACGGACCAGAGCAACGCCTGCGACTGATCGAGATAGTCGACTTCACCAAGAACCACATCACCTTCAAGGATCGCGATCTCGTTAAGCCCGCGAACGCTCAAGGACCCCCATCTTCACCAACGCCCGGGGAGTCGAACTCCGGACCGACATTCAGACACATATACCACCGACTTCTAGGCCCGACGTATGGAGGCGAATACATTCCCCCGACGGCCGACTCGCCGGACGACGTAGGGAACTACGTGCTGTCGTACCCAGGAGTCGCATTCACGTTCCGTCTGGCGCAGTCCGCCTTCTCGCCGAACAAGGACGTTGTTTCCCTTCTTTCGTCATCCACCGCCCAGATAGCAACCTCCATGGCTGTATTTGCTGGCGACTCGTGGTCCCAGGCACGGCAGAACATATGGAACGAGATCCTCCCGAGTATCAAGACGGTCCCTGTTCTTCCAAGGGGGAAGGACGTGATGCCCGATGAGATATCCCTCGTGAAGATACATGGCGGTGGGAAGATCCAGCTCTTCCGGAAGTGGACGGGGGCATCTTTCTGGATCATGCTCGGGGAGACGACGCCGCAGGAGCTCGTAGCCGAGCTTGGGCCGCCAAATGCGACGTATCGCAAGAACGACCAGAGGATGACCATTCACAAGATACGCACGGCGAGCCACAGCCGCACGCGCGCCAACGGGACGGACAATACTCGCCCAGATGAACTTACGGACACGGATCAGTCGTCGGCGCACACCGGCTCGGATGACTCCAACGACGAAGTCATCGAGGATGATGCCGTGGGTCGTGTAGGTGGTGAGTGCTTCTACAATTACTTTTACCTCGGGTTTGACGTTCTCGTTTCTACACCCTCTCGGCCATCACAGCCTCCTCCGACGCCCGGAACCGCGACGCTACCTTCGAGCAGCACGGCAAATGCCGAGTCCCCGGATCGGCTTGTGGCGACGAAGCTAGTGCTCCACGGAAACGTGCCAGGGTCCTACGAGTTTAATCGTCATCGAAGGTGTCGATGGGAGATCAGCTACCTGGAGGACGATGCCAGCGGTACAACGACAGCCAACTCAGAGGCCAGATTTCCCGAAATCGAAGAGAGACTGCATGAAGCGTGGAAGAACTCACTGCCAGATGGCGACGGAAGGCAAAGGCAGCGAGGTATGGTACTGAACCGTGGGTGGGGCGACAGCCCCGGCAGCAGCGTCGAGTTTCTCGGCGGGTGGGAAGATAGCGGCGGCCATGGCGGCGTTCAGAAGATGGACGGGGGGGATGACTCGACGACGACACTTTATGGATTCCCGGGGCTTGTATTCGAGGTGCTCAAGAATGGGTTAGTCAACACCTTGACGGTTTTCTAGGCATGGATGGCGGCTGCTCAAATGGGGGTTTGAAGGCGTTTGGCGAGGAAAGGATTATGATTTTGGGGCGACAGGACAGACAGGCGCAGTAGACCTTTCTTATTGATATCAATGCTACGACATTCACATAGCCCGATGTGCATACTCAAGTTTTAGCCAAACAGTAGCATGTTCTGTTGACAGCTCTTGGGTTCCTAACTACCTACCTAGGATGATTGAATCTGATCTGGTCGCACTGTGTCTTTCCATCTGCGAAGCTACTTGTCACACTGTATTATGGCTCAGTTCCTCTCAAAGCATCGCCATTATGGTCACTCATTCATCTCACTCAGGTACCTTACCTGCCTGAGGTACCTTACAACATGGGACGCCCTCACCGACATCTCGCCATGGTAGTCCCTGAATTCGACCGGTTCTTTGATCTGCCCCCTGAAATCCGCGAAGAGATCCTCTCCTACCTCACCCTCAGCCCAGAATTCATCCCTCTCAACCCTCTCACCCCCGAAACGCCCTTCCCTCACGCCCTCCTCCTCTCCCACCCCCTCCTCCGAACAACGGCCTCATCTCTCTACTACACCCTCAACACTTTCCTCCTAGACCTCACGGCCCATCCCCGCGCCGCTACACAGCGCGCCCTCGCAGAACCATACCACAACATCCTCCTCATGCCCAGCGCCCGCCGCCGCATCCGCACCCTGGCCCTCCGCCCCGCCCGCCTCGGCACAGCCTTCACAACCCTCATCCTCCCAGCTCTGAAAGACATGATCCTCGCCGGCAGCCTCCGCCACCTGACCGTCCTCATGCCCGTCAGACGGCACCACGGCCCCGTGGCCCCAGGCCGTCCCGCCCCGCCGCCAACACAGGCCGAACGCTCCGAGGACGCCGCCTTCGCCGCGTCTCCCGCCTTCCGGTCCCTGCTACGGCTCCTCGCCGATCCGGACCTCGAGACGGCGAGCCTTAAGGTCTTATCGGAGCACAGGCCGCTGTGGTGCGCGTATCACGATGACGAGGCGCCGTGCTGCTATTCGGGGCGCTGGCGGGGGTTGGCGGAGGTTGACTGGCGGGGCCTGGCGACGGATTGCGCGGGGGAGGATCCGGAGCTGCATATTGCACGGGTCGGGAGGTGAGCGTCAGGGTGAGGAGGGTGCATGTGCTCGACTTTGGACATGGTCATGACGGATCGTCCGTGTTCGGGTGGTGGTGCCTCGCCGGAAGGAGAAGTGCCTGCGCAACGAGGCAGCATCTGCTGTTCCATGCTGGACTGGCACCAGGGACGACCTGATCAGGGCCTTTGTCAACGTGATCCACGAGTGATGCTCGGGTAGAGTCCATGGTCTCGCAGGGTCAAAACTCGCCTCAACAGAGCCGCAATCACCGAACAAATCCCCAGCTGCAAAGAGTCAGGCCAAAACCCTTCACCATCAGGAACCACGACTCGACATGATACGAAAGACAAGCTCGGGTCATCCTCCCGCTATTCTTATCCCCGGCCCCATCACCGTAACGTCGCCACGTTCCAGAAAGGAACGTGAGAGCAAAACCAAGGGCGGAAAAGATGAGATGGCACCCAAACGAACCCGCACAAATCGCAACCCTCCTAAATATAGCCAAGCAGCGCATCAACCCTCGTTTTAAGCGTGTTTCCTTCAACATGATCAGACGAAACAAACATCCACACATTCACGTGGACCGCATCGCCCCAAATCCCATTGCCCAGGCAGAGCCTCACACCATGGCGGCGCCCGAGCGACCGACCGAGCGACCATCCCGTCCCGCCCGTCCCTCCCGTCCGTGCCACAAACCCATCAAAGGACTTGGCCGTGGTCGCAAAGTGCAAGTTGACCAGTTTCCATGAGTAGCTTGATTCACAAAAACAGACAGACACACACACTTGGAATCCCCCCACCCACAACTCATCGCTGCCGGCCGGTGACTAGGGAGCATCAACCACAGATAATCTCAGTCTCGGTCCAAGCTCTGATGCACCGCGCCCCTCAATTCCTCAGCAATTTAGATTTAGACTCATCTCACACGCGTGAGACATGACCGTCTCATCCCGCCCCTCGGCACATTCACCGCCACGATCGGCAGTGTCGCTGCTTTTTCGCCGCCGCCCCCGTCATCACACATGCCTTACCTGCACCAGCCAAGCGCAGCCGGGCACGTCACTCGACTGACACGGGGGGGGGGGGGGGGGGGGGGGGGCGGGGGGGGCACACAGCCTGTAGATGGACGTATCACATGCCAAGTGAGAGACAGAGAGGGAGAAGAGAGTGCGGGAGATGGTCAGCAGGAGTAGGGCGTTGGATGCGTAAGTAAACTCAAAAACTTCATGTCGTCATTGTGTTATGTGTTCTGTAAGGTACCCTTTTATCGCTATCCCTTCCAAATACCACCCTGACGATTGACAAGCATAACAGATCCCATTCTAACGCTGACTCCCATCGTAGGTCCCACCCGATAAACCCGAACCCCAAGAAAGACAAAAGAATGCTCGCTGTCTGCGTTCCCGTTGCCCCCCCGCATCCACGTCAGCCCCGCCTTAGATGCCCTGCACCATCAGCCGTTTGCCGTGTAACATACACTTGTCATGATCCAGCATGGCGGCGTGTCCCTCCTCTCGCCAGGCATGACAGCTCACTCGCGGTCATCGGGGTGCTCGCCGTAGTGAACGGGCCCCAGGCGCAGGAACTGCAGGCCGGCGGCGTTCGAGTTGGAGCTGCTCACGCTGGATGAGCGGCGGGTGAGAGGGCGGCTCGCATCAGGAGCCTGAGGGTAGGTAGAGGAAGTAGTAGGCGCGAGCGAGAGGAAGTTTGAGGGGCGGCGGCCGGGGACGGCGAAGCGGCTGGTCTGCTCGAACTGAGGAGAAGAAGAGGGGGAAGACATGTTGGATGAAGGGCGGAGGGGTTTGATTGAGTTGGTTTCGTAGTTGCGGTTGATGTGAGTGATGTAGTCTGGTAGCTTGAGTCGATGCAGAAGAGTTATCAGACCGGATCCAGAGGGACGGCTTCCAACCTTTATACACCAGGCCACATGCACGGGCAGATGTCAGCGAGACACAACACCACCAGCTTTGACATGACGGATTACATCTTCGGGGCATCAGACCACCTCGACACCATGACAGATTGGGACAGGAATGCGCGCCTCGAGCAGAGAGTGGATGTCCGTCTCAAGCCGGGGGGGGGGGGGCAAGAGGCGGGGAGCGACATGAGAATCAAAACCACCCCCAAACCAGTGCTCGGCCGAAGATGCCCCAAAAAAAAATCAAGAGAGAGCAGCAAAAACATGTACCCCCACTGTGTCAAAGGGCACGGTGTTTCACCCATCTCTGCGCCCAAAACAGAGTCGATGGGCCCCGAAAGCTCCATGAGCCAGGCCTAAAAAAGAATCTGGATCACATCTTCGTCTCGGAACCCCCTCACATCATTTCGCAGCGTCTCCCGTCCCCGCTGCAGCCTGCCGCGCCAGTGGCAGCAACGCGCTCACCCGCACACACGTGGGGCCGCAGTACCGTCAATTGGCCCCCCATCGAGGAGAGCGGCAGAGGCGCAATGATGGTAGAGGAATGCGTAAGAGAAAAGCCGCGATTGCCCCCAGTGCCAATGGTACCCGCAGGTGGCGCAAGGGTGGTGCAGCTGGTGCCGGACACCCAGCAGAGAAAAAGTTGGAGGTCGTCAGGTGTCGCGCGGGGCGCGGGGAGCGAGCCAGGAGGTGGGAAGGGCATCGTGATGGTTTCTACGACTCCAAAGAATCTTCGGCGCCGGCCGGTCTGGATATCGTAACATCGTCAGCGGATGTGGAGACGTGCGGCTCAGATGTCAGGTCCTCTTTTCCATGTGCTCCGAGCCAAGAGGCCGGTTTAACGGTGCCACGGCCGCCTTCCATTGGGTCTCCGGAGCAGGTCAAGAGGATTTCTCGGAAGGACGAAAACCGCCGCGCTTGGGGCCGGTCGACCGCCTGTCTGCCGATGGCTGTGCCTGTGCCTATGCCAGCGCCAGTGCTACACCCACTTTTGCCGTGCCGGACGTACGGCATTTCTTGTTCTCGTCTGCGATTTCCTCGTTCGGCCCGCTGGCTCCTTTTTTGGGGGGAGGAAAGGGGTGTGGAGGTGCGGGGGTCAACTGGCCATTTCATCGTTGTCGTCTGCTCACAACCAGTCAACCTCCACCACCGCCGCCCGTGAGGGTTGTCCGAGTCTAGCCGGCTGAGCAACCTGCCTGGCATGCTCCAGGCCTTGGCAACATCTCGTCCTCGGTGTCATTTGCATGTCAGGTATGTGATGATGGTGGGTAGTTCGTTACCTGCACGTGAGTCCCATCGACACCTCATCCCTTGGCCGAAGTGACGAATCAACTCCCACCAGGGGTCTGTCTCGGGAGAAGACTGCATGCTCATCAAATCAGCTGACAGCCGAGGCAATTGCGATTGGTGTTGGTTGACATATCGACTCCTTTGCCTTCCACCCCGCGATCTCGGAACTGTTCAAGAAAAGCAGCATTGTCAAAGGTATGAAGGCGAACTCAGCTGTCTATCACCTCACGACAGCAGTTTCTCGGCCGAATTTGTCGTCGCCGCACTTACCAAATTTATGACGGGTTATGCAAGGATTGAGGTGTCATTGTGTTGGGCTACCAACAGCTTTCACAAAGGCTCTGATCCGATCTGAGAGACAAAGACGCCCAGGCATATTCCAGGCATGCTTCGCCCCTACGCAGCCCTCGGCGGAAAATTCCTGTTAATTTAGAATCCCCAGGGTAGCTGTTCCGACAGGAACCAAGCATGTAAAAGCCTGAGACTACCAACTCACCAAGACAACTGATGGAGATCCCAACGTTGAAAGTTGCTAGGGTCGCCCGCTATGCGACCAGACGGGCCGCGGCCGCGGCACCCCTGAGCGTGGCGTACAACCGAGTCAATTTCAACTTCGTTGATGACCAGCATGACGCATCATCTCAGCCATGGGCCACAATTGCCAGCGTATAGTACCTTCCGAGCCAACTTCCGTGATGAGGGGTATCCAGAGTAAGGTACACCGCCCAAAACAAATAGGCAGGGTGACTCTGCCTTGCATTAGCGGAGATGGTATGGGAGCGTCGCCCGAGTTGAGAGCAAAGTACACATTAACCAAGGGTACCAGGTGTGACCTGAACACCCGACTCGAGGCACAGAACCGACATCAACCTGGTGATGGACGCCGAAGGTGATGGTGCTAACCGAAAATGTCATCCGGCAAGGCAATGGACTTGCTGGGGGCTAAGGGCTAGGGTTGTGAGAAGCACAGCCTATTGGCATCCAGACTCGACCAGGCTTCCCTCCGTCATTGCCAGGATCAAGCGGAATGGAAGTTGACTCGCCTGTCATGATCAAGCCCGGGGACACGATGGCGTCGGTCAGACGCCGCTCTTCTCCAAGCAGCCAGTCCAACTTCTTACGGAAAGATCGGTCCGTTGGCGGTAGGTCGACCACGCTTTCTGAGATTCAGACGCTGTAACCATGTTGGTGACGGTGTGGACGAGCCTGCAGATTTCATCTTAGCCATGCGAGGAGGGATGCGTGCCGCAGGCACCAGACATCCGCGGCATCTCGTCGTCTACTCAGACCGTCAGGTCCAATTTGAGCCAGAGGTTTCCCCACAGACGTGGCGGCAGCTTGCTGTGGAAGCTACGAGGTGTGGCCGAGTTCCAAGCGGAACATCCGAGTCACACCGTGACCCAGCTCAACGTTTGACGGACATAGACTCGAATTCCTCTCAATTTCTGTGCTCATAGACTGCCGCTTTGCCAGGTTTCGTCGGTGGTCCTGGTCGATTGTCGTTAAGAAAGGGGCGTGCGGCTACTCGAGAGGTGGTAGTGGCCGCCAGCCGAGTCGTGGGCTGGGCTCGGCGCTTAAACCAAGATGTTGTTGCTGATTGGTGGTTGCCAGCGCGCATGCGGTTTCGTCACACGCTTATCGCATGCCCAGTTGTTGGAGCTCGCCTGTTGCGTTCCCCGGCAGAGAATGGATGTCGCAATGCCCTCTTGTTGCGGTTGTTCTTTGCGCGACGGCCCCTCAAGTGGTTAAAGGGGCGGTCAAGTTTCTGGGTTGTCCGGGATCCACTGGCGCAGCGTTTCCGCGGCTTCACTCAGCGGTAGACAACCGCTATCCGCCCGTTGCGTGCTTGAATCGCCTGGTGTGTGTGTGTGTGTGTGTGTGTGTGCGCGCGCGCGCACAGGCGACTTGATGGTAGCAAGATAGACACGGCGTATACGCATGCGAGGACTACCTGCCAGCATCAGCCAGGCCCTTGTCAAACTGAGTAGTTTTGCAAGTGCGCATCTTGTGGAAGGAACCTTGTCACCCCCCCCTTAACCCTCTCTTCCTGCAATTGCTGCATTCCTCGATCGATGATTATGGCCTGCCACAGGACGCCGTTGTCGATCGAGGGAGTGCGGTGAGGCAGGGGTGTGGGCTTCCGACGCTGTTGGCGTCCCACAGTCTGTATGACTGGCTCCCTTCGCCTTGCGTACTCGTAATCATGGCTGATGCTGCGGAGAAAGCTAAGCAAGTCGTCGGATGGGTGATTTGCTTTCCGATAGACAATCGTACATGGGTTTGATGGAGGGCAAAATTTCTGCGCCCTGTAGCCAGTCGATGGCTCATGATAGCTGTTCTCGAACCAACTGCGAGCACACAGTGGACAGATCAGTGATTCGGCACTTGAGCTTCTGGCTGTCGCAGTCAGATACTAGCTAAGTAGGGTTGAGTGGGAGGTGTGTTGGCAACATGCAGACCTGTTTCATGCGGAAGTGTGTGGATGAAGCCCTACACGGAGGGTTGGAGGCTGATGCCGGCAAGGACTAGAGGGTTGCAGGTCGGTCGCATGGAGGCGTTGAGGATGGTTCGATGGATCAGTAACTCTGTCTGGCTCATGCCTGTGGCCTGTAATTTGAGGGTGAACGAGTCAGAACGCAGGCGTTGGTGTGTGTCCCAAGTGAACAACCAACACGAGTTCCCCTCCCACCAGTATCGGCGTAGATCCTGTCCGGATGGATGGTATGAAGCCCGAAAAGGCCGAGCTGGCATGACGAAGCCCCCTTCCCGCCGATTTGTGAGTATCCTGCTGAGCCTTACCCTTCATGCTCAGGGCCGTAAGTTATGGTCAAGTTCATGTTAGGCAGTTGCTCAACGAGTGGCATACTTGGTAAGCATTTCGTTGAGGCAGCCAGGAGCAGGGAACGGCTGGTTGTGGAGAAAAGCTGGGCAGATGCCTGTGAACCAGAATCGCGCCACCCAACAAGACCTAGAGAAAGTTTCCATGGCAGCGGCCACCATCAGTTAGTCTTCAAGCCGTATAATCTGCCCTTCGTTGAATCCAAGAGAGGAAGGTGCAGAGACGAAAAGGGCCTTTGGAGAAAAGTGATGTTGGTGATGGCGCTCCAAGCTGGCCAAAGCTGGAAGAACTGAGGCATTTGGGGTGTATCATTGGCTACAGGCATGCACCTGTGGCCATCTTGGCCGTAGAACGAGGATGGTACCTGGAGGATAAGTTGTTGTATGCGTTAGGACTCTGGGTTGTCCGATCATACCTACTGGGGGCAAGCAACGTCATCATTGAATGGTCAGTGGTAACAAGACACGCAAAGTTCCTGTGTCAGAGCTTCGATTCGACTTAACCCCAACCAAGCATCCATCACCTGCCTCCCATGCTCGTCTCGTGACCACTGCAACCAGGAACCAGGAGCCAGGAGCCAGGAGCCGGGGGCCAGGAGCGGCGAGAGTGAGAAAGGGAAAGAAAGTCGTTCCAAGGCAGTCCCTTGCTTGCCTCACTTGACCATTACCATCTGCACCTGCATCGAACCTGCCCAGCTCATGCCCTGCCCGCAGGTGCAGGAGCAGAGAAGTTCGGATATACAGGGGTAGGGAAGGGGCGCCAGGGTACTGTCCGTACAGTGCGATACAGTGCCCGGTATCTGGAATAAGGATGCCGTTTTCAAATGCTGAAAGCTGACCTGTGACATGGGTTAGTACTGAAGACCATTCCCTTGCCGCAAGTTGCTCGAAAGCTCCACTCTTGAAATTCACACTGTGTGATATCCCTCCAGAGCCGCCTTATGCACAGTCCACCATGAGCGTCACCCCTGCTCCCCGTTACGATTTTCGCTGTTAGGCCAGGTACGATGGAGAGGAGCTCTCCCCACAATGTGACACTGTCTCCTCCATCCTCGCGCACAGAGACCACCTCTGACAAGCAGCATTGACATTGAGGTTGCCATCATGTTAGTCGACTTGGAAGTTTACGGTTACTTCCACCCACCAAAGTAGGCTCCGAGTCAGGAATTCGGTACCGAGCCAACGCCGAGAAGAACGAGGGTAAAGGAACAAAGAAGACGCATCGCCAACATGACACAGCACCACGGCAGACACGTCGATGGGTATGATGGGAATACACGCGACAGGGGGTCCGAACGCCCCGGTATCATTTCGACTCGTGCGCTGCTTTGTACCCCGACTTCCTTTTCATCCTGAGGGATTGGGCCCATGGCGTCTACCTATCCTCAATTGCCGTCGGATCTCGACGCCCTTCTCCCCCGGACCGAACTGACCGACTCCGACCATGCCAATCGAAGAACTACCGCGGAAGGCCAATTGTTCAGTTCGAGAGTCTGGGCGGTTCCTCCTTTGCTTGGGCATGATTTGTGCCTCAACTGGTATCATGGTTCAAGGTCCGGCTTGGCTCAAGCATCATACGTAGGCGTGATCAAAGCCTGCAAATGCAATGCAAAACAACCATCATCATCACCGCCCACCACCGCCGCCAATGTCGTCACTATCAAGATGACATGAGCGGAACAGCGTGATAGGCATGATTTGCTCATGTCTGCGTCCAACATCCAACACAGCATGGCTAAGCAGGCAGCGGGCAGCGGGCCGTGGATAGGGGGCAGCTGCACCACGCACAATGCGGTGGGCGACCTCTACTTGCACACAACACGACGCGCCGCACAGCATCGCACCTTGCAAGAACCCCCTCTAGCAGTTTTTGTCGAGAGGGCTGGGCAGAAGATCGGAGTAGGCGGGCAGCAACAGGCTCGCTGCTCCGGCATCATCCCGTCTGTGCGAGCTTAACGGAAAGTTGGCCGTTTGACAGCAGAGAAGAAGACAACATGCAGGACTAGGTGGCAAGGTACCGCATGCAGCATCGCAATGTGCGCGGAGTGAACTTCAAGCACATGAAAACCCAGCATCACCGGGTAATCTTAAGCATCGCCGCAACAAATAATCGCAATCAAAGTTGGCGGGGACTGACCATGTCCATGACATCGGCTAGTCGACGCAATGGACCGACGCATTCACACACTGACACGCGGTTGGCAGAGTGTCAGATATGGAGACCTCGACTCCAGCGCACGCACCTCCTAATTGAAAGTCAGATCGACTTGGCTGGGGACACCCTGGAACCGGACTGACTGATCATCGCCTTGACACTCGGAAGCTCACCCCAAGAGCAAGCAATTGATTGGGGAAATCGTCATGTCGGCCACACCCTGCTTGTACATGGAATCCCAGTCCTTGTCTGGCACGAGGCCCAGACATGGTCGGACGCAGACCACTAGCTGAGAAGATAGGACACGATGGCTTCGCCTCGACTCTAGTCATTCTCCCTTGTTTCCTCGAATGGAAACCCTTCCTCTCTCCACTTGCTTTGTCTCTCGGATCGGCCAAGCAAGCCACACATTAGGCTTGACTGACGGCCTCGCCCGTCGGCTCTTCGACTAACAGCTAGCTTACTCGGTTCTGGTGAAGGTGGTCGAACGAACAAAGGGTATCCAGCACCGCCGGCCACGCCCCAACGAATCAATCATCACGCGCTGCGAATTCCCCATGTGCGACCTTTTAGCGGTCCATAGCGCATCCGCGTACAACAGGCTTGACGTACGTGACCAGATATCGAGAGAAAGGGTCGCGGGGTTGCCTGTAAGGCACACAGTCCAACGGCCTGGGGGCTGCTGACTGCTGGTTGTGTTATCGAAGCACCATCCATCGTACAAGCCGACGACAGGGACCACCAGCGGAAGGACGCCTTGACTACGTACGTACTCACCCTTCCACTTGCTTGCCTGGACACAAATCAGACGGCACATGGGTTCTCCCAGTTGCAGCTGGCATGCCTGTTCGCCACAAATCGGAAGCAGGCCCTGCAACCAGCCCCCCTGCCCACTCCTCGACTGACCTGGGCAGGTGCGCCGTGGCGTCCAGGCAGTTCTCCCACCTGCTTCCCACGGTCCTAATTGGGACATGACAGTACGTAGAACAACGGGGCGGTTGCGGGTACCTATCGCGGAGGATTATGAATATCTGCATCTGTCTTCAACATGCGTGAGCGGGGCCGTCCAGGAGCCCGTCTCTTCTCCCACACAAGTTGAGACACCACCAACACTCCCTCGTCACCCAATATTCCAATCCTGGGTTCTTGAACACGCTTTTCAGCGTGCTCCGTCATTCTCCACGACGCTCGGCGGGACCGTCATTCACTCTCTGTGGTTCATTGGTTGACGGACGAACCGAGAGCTTCTCTGAGGATCATCTCCCGCATGCTCTGCAACTGGACCACTGGATTGCCTGCTTCTTGGACATCGAATTTATTACCGTCGAAGCATCGCGTCAAGCCATTGATGCCCTGTGTATGCACGCACCTGGTCGCTTTGGGAAGCGCAGAAATACCGAGCCCAAGGCACGAGGCCACGCATCAGCAGCAGGTTGCTGCAGCACACACCAAGAATCCCTTCCGCACGTCTCCCACCCACACCCACACCATACTTTACGCACACACCTTGAGACGAATTACTACGCACCAACTGCGGATCGTTTTCCAGAAGCTCCAGGCCAGACGCCACCCCCTCCGCGCCGCTTGTCACCTGCGCGTACCCTCTTCGTTGCAGCTAGCGTGTCTGTTGCAACTGTAAGAAGACTGGGCCGTCTTCCTGGAGGAAAAAAAAAGAACCCGGCAGCATCATCCACTTGCTGGATGGTGTAGTCGACACGTCCGTTAGACCCAACAGCAGGCCCATTACTCCACGGCCTCCCACCCATCCACTCCCTGGCAGGCATCTCCCGCATCGGCGCGGTTTAATACAACGGAGTACCCATCTGGCCTGTCTGCAGGCCCCGTTACCTCCGCATGTACCTCGACCTAGGGAGGTACAAGCCGTCTATCTTCTGACCTGCGCCCGACTTTGCGAGATTTCTCTCCACCAGCTCACACATCTTCCTGCGGCTGTGATACTGGATACTCGATGAACCAACATCCCACCTAGAACTTCCAACAACACCATTGCGGGAGGGCAAACAACCAACCGTCAACCTCCAGACTTCCATTCGGCCCCATCGGTGAAATCATTTCGCCCTACTGTACTCGCATGGTTGGAAGAGATTGACGATGGCAAACAAGTCAGCCCACACCACTATACGTTCACTATCAAGCCAATAGCCAAAGTCTGGTTTTCGTGTTACAGAGTCATATAAAGACCAAAGAGGTCGCCTCTGCAAATACTCTCGACTCCAAGCAGCTCCTCCATCATCATCTCCACCACCTGCTCTGGGACCATCCGAGCATCTTATTTAGTCGTCAGCCTTCGACTTCACATATTCCAAGAGACATCCCTACACTCCTCCCTTCCCCTCCCTACAAAATATTTCTGCGCCTCCGTCAGCACCAAGGTTTCCTACCAACAGCCGAGCAACTATCAGGAACTTGCAACCCAGCCACGGTTATCGCCTTGATTCAAGATGTGCTCTAAGATCATTACCGTCTTCAGGTGCAACCACAACTCACCTTCCTACCCTCCCGCCGAAGCACCCTGCGCCCAGTTCAGAAGCGCAGTCGCCCGTGCAAACCAATCGAACCAGCAGGTTGAGACTTGTCCCTCCTACAGCGAGGTCGAGGAGAAAAAAGATTCGTACTGCCCCGAGTGTCAAATGGCCGGTCGTGGATCGTAGGTTGGTGACCTTCTGGTGCCTGTTCTTAAAGCTCGACTCACATAGCTGCTTGTCAAGGCCATCTCCACCCCCGAACGCTCGCCACCGAAGCCGCAAGCTATAGACAAGGGTCGTTTTAACGACGTGAGCATACGATAGCAACTCGGATCGCTGCGAATTCATTGCATACGACGGAAGCGGACTCGACTGGTCGAGTCATGTTTGTCTTTCGGACCAAGTCTTCAGACACGGTGGCTTGCAGCGCAAGACCAACTAGAGGATAATGACCGCGAACGACATGCCGTCACGATAGCAGACAGGGCACGACAATCTTCTGGTTTTTGACCATTTTCCTTCAATCTTCTTTTCTCTCCTACAAGATTTGGCGCAAGGCTCCACGGCAACGAAGATGGTGTGGCTATCCTTGGCACAGTCAGTGGGCTACAGTGAGGATGGCAGGGATCTCAGTAGACACTCCAGGTCGATAGGCTTCTCTGGCTCCCGCTGGAGTAATCAACTCCCGACTTAATTCTTCTTCCTGAACCAGCACACATTGTCAGACAACTCAAAATCTGCTTCCTGGCAACTAGCGGCACTGAGTGGATCGGAAAGCAGCCTCCCTGTGTAGCCAGTGGCCTAGCAGATGTATGCGCTACGGCATCGAACAACGGACAATATGCTGTTGACTCGAACAGGGACGAGTCGAATCATGGTTCGGCTTTGAGACATGACGGAATTTATCTCGCAAGACACTGACAATGACAGTAGTAACGTTTGTGCCCTGAGAGGGGTGCAGGGATGACAAGGTTCCACAGGGAAGATGTCGGCAGAGCATGCGTCTGCAATGTCAAACCTGTCAAGGACGGGACCGGGTTGGTACAGCATGCCAATGACTGGCCCGTCTGGGCATTGTAGTCGCTCCTGCTCTACGACCAGTCAACCTCTCCTGTCTTCCGGGCTACGACGCGGCGCTGACACCCGGGCCTCGCTGCCGGCCATTGACCGTTGGTGCTGCGCCTGTGAGCCCTGCCCTTCGGTTGACCAATTCCCACGAAGTCCTGATGACAGCCACGGCCAACAAAAGCAGCAAGTTGAATGGCGAGCAGCAGGGACCGGCCTGGTTCGGAGAGGCCTTGCACCCAGGGTGGATCCTGACTCGCATTGCAGCCCCGTCATGTGATGGTACCTTACGCTGAGGCGAGGATCGATCAGCTCGGACAAGCGAGGGAAAGCAAGCAGTATCTGTGCTGGAGCTCCCTGGGCATGCCCAAATCGAAACTTGAACCTGGCGCAAGGCCGAATGACTATTTGTCAACCATGACGCGAGGCCGTTGAATTGGTGCAGGCCTACTATGTGCGGTGGGAGCAGGCCCGGAGTTCAGTGTTACACGTCAACTTCTGATCGACGCACCTTATCGCTCATGACAGGTCGTAGGGCAGGGAATGGTCGGGAGCTAAGAGCGGAAGCTAGGCTGACCGCTTGCGACGAAGCTTCGCTAGACACGACAGTTGAGCGGCCGACCGATGCTACTGCGATGGCACACTAGCCACTACCTGCTGTTGTCGCCCGAAGCACTGAGGCACTGAGGCACTGAGGCACTGAGGCACTGGGGCACTGGGGCACTGGAGGACAATGATACCGCATGGGGGCGGCCAGCGTGGCCAGGCCAGCAAACGTCCCGCCCGGCCAGGCCAGGCCAAACATATCCGAACAAGTCTGGCGATGGCCGCCTCGCCTTGCCTCGCTGTCCTTACGTCACTGGGGGACTGGGTGACTTGGGCGCCGCTGCGCCTCCTTGAACCAGAGCGGAGACGATTGACATGCCAGCAGGGAAGAGGAGGAGAATGTGAAAAGGGGAGAGAAAGGAAGTAAGGTTGCGCAAAGCCCTCGCGCCTCGGGGTGTCACAACTTCAACATGGCGTGGCCGCACAAACGACGTATGTCACGGGGAGGCGGGGAGGGGGGGATATTCTCCGCTGTTGTGTCACGTCTCGCCTCGTACTCAGGCGGCGCGACCTCAACCTCGTATCCCGAAGCTTGACTTTCCCTGCCCAGCTTCATTTCACCCTTCCTCCAACTTGGCTACCCGTCAAGCACTAATAACTTTACTTTACGTTTGTACAACGTTGCCAGGTCGGCGGGCGAGCGCATTTGCCGCACGTACGAACCCATTCACGAACCTACAAACCCACAAACCCACAAACCATCATGTGCGTCAATTGCCGTTTCGTCATTGCGCTTCAGCGTTGCGGATACTGCGGATGTGATGAATAGGGGCGGGGGAGAGAAGCGCCAACATGCATGTTGGTCGTGGGTGACGACCCGGTTCTGACTGTTGGATAACGGTGATTTGAGTGAGCACTCTCTGCCGCTAGAGGTCGATGCCCCCCCCAGCAGATCATTGATGTTGGGGGGAAGGGGGGGAGACTAGGGGCATTCGGTGGCATGGCATCTGTCCCACTCACCCATCCACCCACTCACTCACTGCCTCGTCAGTTGATCTTCATTGAAGAAAAAGCCTGATGGGCCTTGTTGAGCGACCTGGTTTTGTTACGATTCACGTTGGTCGTTCGCCTGCGGCAGCGGCGGTAGCCCCCCCCTGAAGCACCAGCAAGTTCAAGCGTCTGTCTGACCGTTAGAGGCAACGACCACACCACCACGATCCGCTGCATATGCAGGGCACTGCACATCGCATTCACGATGGTCAGTCCTCGCCAGCTTTCCCAACACTCGGCGGCTAAAATCAGCGGCTCGTACCAATCAGTACCCCTGTCAACCCCTGCCGGTGCGCCTGGAGACCCCCCGAAGGACCCGCGATGCCGCGGCACCCACTCCGACCTGCATGCTCGATTCTTCACGCTCGCTCGCCAGGGGGGGGTGCTCAGCTGAGGCGTTCGCTGGTGACTGTTGGCGTACTGTATGTACATCGACATACGGCAGACTCAGCCAACAAGCGGCAGGGCGTGGGATATGTGACGAAGGCCGCGCTTGAGGCCCAACATGTTCTATCGGATTCTCACCCAAGTGGTAATCTGAAGCGACGGACCCACGATCATCGTGACCTTCCAAGGTCGGAGAGACCGACGCTACGCTATCGTCATGGGAGCGTTGGTGCCTGGTGCTCCCGTGAACGAATTCAACTAACCTAACATCCGTAGACGCACCATCGGTTGGCGATTCAGATGTCGGCAGAGGCAAAGACAAGGCCGTCCGGCAATGGTGGGGGCTAGTGCCAATGTTTGGGGGCCGAATCATCCATCGTTTCCTTCGATACCACCGCATGCTGACTGACGATGGCTTAGATGAATTATTAACGATGTCACCTCAAGAAGCGACTCGGCGCGAACTGTCTATCTCCCTGCTCCCCCAAACCGGACAGCTACCCCCCTCGGCTTACCTACACAGCACCACTCGCCCCCCAGGCAGCTGCAGCCTTATCCGCTCCCTCTTCGCCGATATGCTCCTCTGCCGACGTCACGCCCCTTTTGCGGTCTGCGGGGTGGATCCTTTGAGGCCTTCTCAGGGCCGCAAGATCCCGCCTTGGGCGGCCGACGGGTGTGGCCGCTCGATCTGGCCCCCCGCCGCGCCACGATAACCGCATGCCCCTCTGTTCTGCCCTTTAAAGCCGACTTCCCTGAGCCGTCTCTGCATCCACGCCCTCAGCTCACTTTTTGCATTTGCCAAAGGGGGGCCCGCCAGCCGGCCTGTTCATCGATCACCCCCACCACACCCGCACGGCGGAGCCTCCCGGGCCGCGGGTGCAACATAGGCGAGGCAGAGACGCACCTCTCAGACCCGAACATGTGGCCCTGGGGGGTGGCTGCCTCGGCTCCTTCACTCCAAAGTGGGCGAACAGCACCAACGGCGTATGCGCGGCTGTTGATGAAAAAGGTGAAGAAGGGGGGCATCGTGACTTTCGGCCCTATCCCTGGCCCTGCCTTACGAGCTCCAGGGAGGCTCTTGAGGCACGGGGGCACGAGGCACCGGGGCCAAGTCTAGGCAGACGGGAAGGAGTCACGCGTAAGGCTGGATTTACGATGAGGAGGAGTTGCCAGGGCCCTCACTGGGCTTGGCGATCGGGAGGAAGGGGAAGGAGGCCGCGGATAGTTCAGTTCGTTGGCGTTGGCTGCGGTTCTCTCACTTTTTTGTCTGGGCGAAAGTGGAAATGTGACGATGTTCGACGAGATGGGAGCCAAGTACCTCTGCCTCGAGGGGTACTTGTCTCCTGAACGAGGACGGGTTGGTCCAGGGTCGTGGTGCGGGTGACTTGTTTCCCTGACCCAACATGATATCATGCCAGTTGCCCGGCCCAAGTGATAGCTTGTCATGACGTGGAATAGGAGGCGAGCTCAGAAGAGGAGAGCGAGAACGAGCAACAAAAAAAGGGGGTCAAAAGATCATCCTCAATCCAATCTATCGCACGAGTTTGGCAGCAGCAGCAGCGAGTCACTTCACTCATCACATCATGACAGGAAATACAATGTAGAGCCAATCTCATTTCGCCCCATTATCACCGGGTGCGCTTTGCTAATGCTAAAAACATGCCGACACCGTTTGCCTGCCTACCTGCCTGGGGGCGCTTCACTTCCATCCATCCATCCTTCAAACCCCCTTTCGAATCTGGGCCAATCTGAAATGTCATTCCTTCCGCAGGCAAAAAGAAAGAAAAAAGCAGGCAAAAACCCTCCTTCCATCCTCGCCAAACCACGAAGACGGGAAGAACACGGGAGAGAAAAGCGACTGAAGCAAGCGGTGGGAGATAAAGAACAAGGAAATATGTTTCTTTGGAAAAGCCACCTCCCCTTTCCGCATGTTCCATGCGCGCCTCCATTCTGCGTTGCCTCAACTCTTCCGTCGTTTCGTTCCTACAACCCCCCCTTCTTCGCGTAGTGTACAAGTTCAGCTTTATACAGAAAGATTCATTTTTTCGCGGGCAGACGCTTTTCCTTCTCGAGTTGTTGCTTTCGTTTGGGATTTTCTTCGGTTTCCCCCTTCCTTTTCCTTCAAGGGACTTGCTGCGCGGGAACGGGAGGAACCCTCGATCCGCCAGCTCTAGCCTTCGTGCTCTTTTTTTCGGACGCTGCTGCTAGTGCGGCTCTATAATGCAAAGCGAACACTCCCGTTGCTCCCAGCGAGTGTGAGGTGAGAGTAGAAAAGAAACGGAGAAAGTTCAAGTACTTGACAGCCTGTGTCTTTGTGTCGAATCATTGCGGTCCATACGAGCCCGTGCCGTTTCAGTCGTTGGTGGGAGAATTAGGAGAGCTAGAAAGGGGTCAGCGACTTCATGTAGCAGAGAGAGTCAATGGGGTGTACTCACTATTGGTTGCCGGAACCCGAGGGACCAGGGGTTCGGGGAGAGAAAGAGGGAGACTGCGAGACAAGTCAGTAGAGTTCCGTGAGTCAATGAAACGCAAGGTGACTCACAGTTGGGGAGTAGTTGGGGCTCGTCGGCGACTGCTGCATCGCCGGCCGCTGGAAGCTGGGGCTCGTCGGCGAGTACGAGTGCTCCGGCGACGTGGGAGACCACGAAGGCGACGCAGGCGAGTACGATGGCGAGGTAGGGCCCGCACCATGAAGATTGGGCGAGGTCGGGCTGTAGCTGGGACTGGCAGGCGAGTAGCTGGGCGACGTTGGAGAGTTGAACTGCGCTGGGGAGGTGGGCGAGTAGTGTCTCGGGGATGTGGGAGAAGTCGGCGAGTAGCTGGGTGACGTCGGGCTGTAGTTGGGGCTGGCTGGACTCGTCGGGCGGTGTACAGGCGACGTGGGAGAGAACGATGGCGACGACGGGCTGAACTGTGGCGACGTCGCGTAACGAGCGCCTCCGTCCATGAGCGGCGATGTTGGCGAGTAACCCCCTCCGGGAGACGTTGGCGAGTAGCCACCAGCACCAGCGAAGCTACTGAAAGGCGAAGTCGGAGACGTGGTGAAGGGGCTTGTAGCTCCCGCACGGCCAGGGCTGGCACCACCGAAGCCGCCGTAAGTACCGCCATACTCAGTGCCAAAGCCGGTGTTGTCATCGGAGCCAGCGCCCACAATGGGGGAGAAGTTGCCCTCGTTGGAGGAAGGCGAACCGAGAGACAAGTAACCAGAGTCCATAGGCGATCCAGTATCGTACGGCGTGGCCGCACCTCCCATCTCGCCACCCTTCACAGGCATGCCAGGAACAAGACCCATCCTGGAGTTGTCGCTGATGACCGTCTCGAGCATCTTGGGGTCAAGGAGAACCTCGAAGTGGCCAGTGCCCATGGGAGCCATCTGTCCCAACATGACGTTCTCAGAAATGCCACGGCAGTCGTCGAGCTCGCCGACGGCGGCAGCCTCGAGCAGAATCTCAACCGTCTCTTCGAATGAACAACGCATGAGCGCGCCTGTGTCGGCACGGTTGATACCGTGACGGGTAACAGCAGAAATGCCGCCACGGTACGTCATGACATCGACCAGGAGCGCAAGATGACGATGGTTGACGTAGGAACCGTCGAACGCCAGCACCTGCGTCAGCTCACGGACAAGCGCGCCTCGGGCCGCTTCAATGCCGAACACCTCGTTGATCTGCCACAAGTGGTTGGTGTACGTGCGCGTGGCGTCAACTCCCTCCACCATGAGGACAGAGCTGAGCGAGGTTCCAGACGTATCGAGGTACCATTCCTGGCAACGATCGTCAGCCTTGGCCGCTAGCAGCGCACCATCGTCCGTCTCGATGAGCTTAGTCTCCTTGTTCAAGAAGGCCCTCTCGATACCCAAGACACCACGAAGGGTCAAAGTATCAAGAAGATGCGTCTCGAATTGCTTAAGCATAACGTCGTCCTCCACCTTGTTCTCGTCATCACCTCCCTTGTCGGGCTTGATGGTGCGGATGCGGATAACCTGCTCGTCTGCGTTGTTATCGCTGAAGACGAGGTTGCAGTCGTTGGGGTAGTCTGCCTTGATGCGCGATGCGACATCCTCCACCGTCAATTCCTTGTCGAGCATCTTCTGGCGATCAAGCGTGATACGCAGCAGCCACCTGTTCTGCAGGTTCGCCGACTCGTGAGAGTCGTCGGGAATGGCCCAGTAAGATTCCACCATGTCGGTATCAGAGGGAATCACTGTGTTCTCGAGATCAGGATCGTAGTAAATTTCAGTCATGGCGGTGACGGAACGCAGAGTTGTGTGCTCAACAGTGCTTCGGAGCGCCTTGGCAGCTTCTTGGGTCGCGTTGCCTTCGCTCAGGTAAACAACCATGGAGGGTGTCTTGATGTTCTGTGCCAGGTTGAGAATCTCCTTGAGACGCGGGACACCGAGAGTAACGTTCTTAGAGGACACACCAGCGAAATGGAAGGTGTTCAACGTCATCTGCGTCGCGGGCTCACCAATAGACTGGGCAGCCAAGACACCGACCATTTCGCCAGGGCTGATAGAAGCCTTCGCCCAGCGACCCTCAAGCTCACCAAGCACGTGGCTGAAAGCCAGCTTGTTGAGACGCTGTATGCATGCAACGCGTTTGAAGGACAGGCGGGAACGCATGTGCGCCTTGAAAAGGATGGTGGCGTTGTAGTCGGCCTCTTTGGAAAGACCGTCGTTGCCACGAACGACCGTCATCCTCTCGAGCATGCCGGCGACGGCAGGGATGACGTCCTGAGGCGTCAGGTCACTGCGCTGGAAGTCCTGCACGTTGAAGAGCTTCTTGGCCGTCTCCATGATGCGAACAATGTTGAGCGGCAGCTGCATCGACTCGTCGTCCTTCCTGCGGAAATTAATGTCTCGGACGATCCTGCGATCCTCGACCAGGGCTTCGTATTCTTCATCCAAGAGCTGCTGAGAGGCTGGGTCACCAGCGATCTCGTTGCCGTACTCGAGCCAATCAAGCTCCTCGGGCTTGTTGGCGTCCATGATATCCAGCTTGTAACGGTCGTCAAACTTCTTATTGGACATGTTGAGGAAATCCATGCGCTGCTTCTCAATGTAGATGGCGTCGAGACCATCTTCACCATAAAGGAACTGGATGATATCGCCGAGGGAGTTGCGGACGGTGCCGTCGTACTTAGCGCTGACGTCCTCGAGCGCTTTCACGAGACGACGCTGAATGTAACCTGTCTCGGCGGTCTTGACAGCAGTATCAATGAGACCTTCACGACCAGCCATGGCGTGGAAGAAGAATTCGCTGGGGGTAAGACCTCGAAGGTACGAGTTCTCGACGAAACCACGGGCCTCGGGAGAGTAATCGTCCTTGGTGAAGTGAGGCAGTGTGCGGTACTTGAAACCGAAAGGAATACGTTTGCCCTCGACGATCTGCTGACCCACAAGGGCAGTCATCTGCGAAATGTTGATCGACGAACCCTTGGAACCTGACAGGGCCATGGTGACAGCATTGTTGAGATCCTTCAAACTCTTCTGTGTTGTGGTACCGGCCTTGTCACGAGCCGTGTTGAGTGCTCGCGAGACCTTGCTCTCGAATGTCTCTCGAATGTTCATACCGGGAGAAGGTTCAAGCTCGTTGTTTGTGGCCTGCTTGGTGAGGCGAGCGACCTCATCCTTCTGCTCATCGATGTGACCCTGGACCTTCTCAATAGTAAGGGTATCAGGGATGGTATCACCGATACCGATACTGAAACCGTTGTGTAGCAGCCAGTAGTTGACAGTCTGTTGAACACCGTTAAGGAACTTCATTGCAGCTTCTGGGCCATGTTCGTTGTAAACAATGTGGACGATACCACCACTGGCGGCACCAATAACCTTCTTCGTGAGTAGGCCATACATCAGCTGGCCAGACTGGATCAGCAGACCCTCGTCCTTGACAGAGTTGTCTTCCTTTGTGTCGGGCAGACTGTTAAGACTGACAATCTCAGGAATAGCCATGCTCATGATTTGTTTTCCGGTCCACCTGGGTGTGGGCTTGAGAATGGCTGGGATGGGAATTGTGCCGTCCCAGTTAGGGACCCAGAGCATAATGTTCATGACTTCCTCCTTAGCAAGGAAGACGTCGCGACGACAGAGCTTGTAGGCACCAGCGAGCGTGTCCTGCACGATACCCATGAGAGGACCGTTTCGCTGCGGAGACACAATGTTGATGGGGACCATGCAGAGCTCTTTGATCTCGGCACGAGTCTCTTCGCTTTGCGGGACGTGAAGGTTCATTTCGTCACCGTCGAAATCGGCGTTGTAGGGCGACGTGACGGACAAGTTCAGTCGGAAGGTCGAGTACGGCATGACACGAACTCTGTGGCCCATCATGGACTCCTTGTGAAGTGATGGCTGACGGTTGAAAATGATATAATCACCAGTCATGAGATGACGCTCCACCTTCCAGCCGTACTCGAGCGAAATCTGCCCAGCACGTCGGTGATGCCTCAAATCAATCCTCGTGCCGTCTGTGCGAATGACGTATTTTGCACCAGGGTGCTCGTTGGGTCCGTTCATCACTAGCTCGTGCAGCTTTCCAATGTTGTAAGGTGTGACTGTCTCGGGGTACGTGAGGGTCCTGGCAATACTCCTCGGGACACCGACCTCGTCCAACGACAGGTTCGCGTCACCAGTGATGACGGTACGGGCAGAGAAGTCAACACGCTTTCCCATCAAATTACCTCGAAGACGACCCTCCTTGCCCTTGAGACGAGCTCGAATGGCCTTGACGGGACGTCCACTCTTCTGGAGAGCACGTGGTTGACCGGCGATGTCGTTGTCCATGTAGGTGGCAACGTGGTACTGAAGCAGTTGCTCGAAGTCCCTCGCAATGTGAGCAGGTGAGGCTTCTCGAATGGCCTGTCGAACGTTTCCGTTGGCGCGAATGATATCACCGAGCTTGTATGTCAAATCGTCCTCATTTCGCATGCCTTGACCAGTTCCGTCCATCGAAATACTGGGACGAACAGGAGGAGGAGGAACTGGGAGGACCGTGATGATCATCCACTCGGGACGAGCATAGTCCAGGTTGAGACCCATATCCCTCAGGTCATCATCAGAGATGCGACGCAGGATGCCGTGTGCGCGATCGGCTGTGATTGGTACTTCCTTGACGTCCTTGAGACCATCCTCGGTCGTCGAGGTGACCTTCTCGATGAGCTGCAGTGCTTTGGCACGAATGTCGTGCTTGACGTTGCCGCAGCCGTCGTGGGGTACCTGGTTCTGTTTCCTCAGCTCGGGGAAAGAGTCCGGACCGTCCTTCTCTTCTTTAAGCTCGTTCTCGCAGCGCTTCTTCTTTTTACAGTGAAGCCAGACGCGGTGGAAGCGTTGCTTGGGATCTCTCGTGTTCACAGCTTGTTCGAATTCAGGATCATTCTGAGCAGGCAGGTTAGCAAGACAAGAATCAAGGCCGTCACTTCGTGTCGAATAGACTGACTCTATCACCCAAGACCTTGTAACACTCGAGGCAAACGATTTCGAGAATCTTCTTGACCTTCTTGATGAAACCGGGGTGGTAGACGCCCTTGGCGAGCTCGATATGACCGAAATGACCAGGACATTCGCCCATGGCTTGCGTGCACGTCTTGCACTTGAACTGGCGATCGATGGAACCGAGGAGGGGATCGTTGAGACCGCTGTCGCGTGGCTTGGTGCGCGTCTCGTCCATGGTCTCGGGGTAGATGACGTGACAGACACTCATCGTCTTGATCTGCTCGGGCGACATGAGGCCGAACTGGATCTCCTCAATCGTCTTGACGGGCGCACTCGAGTGCGTAAAGTAGAGGTTCGCCATGTTGGGTGGTGTTTTTTGCCGCTGCGGCTATCGACAGACGGTCGGAAGGCGCGCAGTTTGATAATTATTAGGTGGGCGATGGCCGTGGGTGATGGAAAGCACGTCGAAAAGAAAAAATCGCGACAGTGGGAATGGAGAAAGGCGATCCGATCGGTCACGGGTCGTAGTCAACACGTCGTAAAGCGAAGGTGAGAAAAAGTCGGACGAAGTCGCAGAGTCGCAAGAAAACCCGTTCCTTCCCCCGCAAAAACAGTGTCGATGATGGAAAGAGAGTCTTCGCAAGCCGTTTAGATTGGTGGGGACGCGCTCTTGAAGGAAAATCAAATCCGATCCCTTTGGCCAGCGGCCCAGGAGTAGCCGTTCCTACTCGTCACCCCAATGGCCGCCACCGCTGCGGAATCGTCGAATCGTCGAAAGTCGCGTTGCTAAAAGTCGTTGCGCGTGTCGAGATGTCGGCGGCAGTCTCGAAACACTATTTGGGACGCGCGTGGTGATGGCGCCGCGAGGTTGATGGCGAGGTTGTAGATGAAGGTGAGGTGGTGAGGCGACGGGCAGGAGCCAGCAGGCCTGAGAGAAATCTTGCCTCCCAGGCGGCCTGCGCAGCCTGGAGATGGAGCTAAACCTCTTTGGGTCATTGGGCGTGGTGGTGGGTCCAGCTTGTGTTGCCTGAGGTACCAACGTCCAGTCAACTCACAGCAAGCAGCACGGCTTCCTTTGTCAGCCACGAAACGGCTTCTCTGAAAGACATTCAATGGCCACCAGTATTTCCTCCACTCTCTCTCCAAACAAGGTGACTGACCATCCCATCAAATCGTCTGCGTCGGTCTTTTCAACACGCCTCAACCTCGACGGGCTCAGCAAACAAAGCAACTCGCCCCAAAAACCAAGCAATCATGCACCAATGGATCGGCCCATGACACGACGTCTTTGAGACGGCATCACACAGCCCCGCATGATGCATCGGACAAAGACCTCCCCAGATCCATTTCATGATCCACATCACTCTATAGTCCCTCACTCGCCTATTTCTTCCGGCCCTTGGCACCCCGTCGTCTTGCCGGTGCCTTCTTGTCCGCAGACATGTCGTCGAGTATCTCGCCATCCGCTCCGGGACTTCTCCTACGCATAGTCCCCGTCGAAACGGCCACGAACTCCTCCTCGCTGTCGCTATCCGCGAGGTCGAACAGAATGGGCATCCGAAACTTGCCTCCGCTCCCTCCTTCACCTCCGTTCTGCCGCTCTGACGCCCCATTTTCAAACGGAGTAACAACATCAATGTCCTCGTCCTCGGCATCCAGTCGCCGCTTCGTCAGCTCCTCCTGCCCGTATATGTCGAATTCGTCCTCTCGTTCGACGTACTCTTGATTTTCCTCCACTTGCGCAAAATCAGGCGCCAGTCGAGCCCATTTTTGTTCCGGTATGATGGACCAGACGTATATCCTACCTGTCTCGAGGCCGCAGGTCGCCAAGAAGTGACGCTGCGGGTGCCACTCTATAACACCCTGCTCCTCCTTCGGGCCGTCTAATATCCTCGTAAGACTGCCTGTCCGACGCTCCCAGACGTAGATTTCGTGGTTGTTGTAGGTGGACGCCGCCACGTATTCGCCTGTCGCTGTGAATGTGACGTGATTCCATGATAGTCTATTGACTTGGTCCTCGAATTCGTGCTCCTTGATCAGATAGAGGGTATCGACATCGAGGTCTGTGGCGTTGAGGTTGGGCACATAAAATGTTCTGACCTTTCGATCTTGGGAATTGACCAACAGGTCTCGCCCCGATCTGGTCAGACGTAATGTCGTGATGACGCCGTTGCTCTGCTTGCCTGAATGTATGACAGCCCGACTCTTGACGTCAATGATGTTGATCCAGCCCTTATTCGTCCCTGCTATGATGTGGTCACCAGATGCTGTAAAGATGGCCACGGTCGTCGTTTGCTTCGCGTCTTCCTTTGCGTGCTTCTCTGCCAGCGCATCGTCCCCGTCTCCGCTCGATCGCTTCGGTATGGAGGTTAGGGCATGCTTAACTTCGACGGGTTCGGTGACGTCGACAAGCATAGGCTGGTCCTCAAAGAGTGAGGCAACGAAGAGGTGACTACACGGTTAGCGACTAACCTCCAAACGACGGGCCGTCAGAGACACTTACTGGTTATGCGGGTGCAGCTCAGCAATGTACGCTGGTGCCCTAAAGCGCACCTCGCGGTACTTTTTCCCATCCTGCAGGTCCCAAAGGATGACCTTCCATCCCTGGCACGCAGATAGCAGGTAGCGACCGCATCCCGACCAGCTCAGCGATGTGATGCTCCTGTTGTGACCGCGCATCTTCCTTGCCACGCCCATGGTCTCAATATCCCAGACGACCAGGGTGCCATCGACGCGGCCGGAGGCGAGGAAGTCGCCGGTCCTATTGAAGCGCAGACATGTCGCGTGGCCGGAGCGGATGGTGTTTGTGTTTGTGATTTGCTCGATATACTCGACCGCCTCTTCGGGGTCGGCTAGAAGCAGGTTCATGGTGTCGAGGGGCGCATGTTTTGCCGGCAAATGAGACCCGAGAACGACAGTCTCTGACTTGAGGATGTCTGTTCGGTTCGCAAGGGTCCGGTCTTCTGCGGCGAAGGGGGGGTTGTGGTCGGGAGACGTGCGAGAGGAAGGTTGTCAGTCAGTGTGTGTTCAATTGGAGGCGGCTACGCGACCTGGAAGACCGAATGCGCGGGCTCAGGCGGCACAAGCTTGCAGCCCCGCTGCAGCGACCCCTCCCCCACCATCCGTCACTTCCCATTCGCATCGTCCAGGGCACCTGACTTACACAGTCACATCCAAATCTTCACCGAGGAGCCAGGTACTGCCGTTGGCCCGTTATCATCATGGCGAATTCAAAGTAAGGCCCCAGGCCATCGTCGAAAGAGCGATATCTAAGGTCCACCAGGTTCGAATATGTCAAGGCTTTTGAGCAACCAGACATCCTCCTCCAAAACACATGGGTGGTGGTCAGAATAGACGGCAGAGGTTTTACCAAGTAAGACTCTCACCGCCTGATGCTTTCGGGACGTCGCACTCATGAGACTATAGGCTCTGTACCAAGTACGCCTTCGAGAAGCCCAATGACAAGCGCGCCCTCGATCTTATGAACGCAGCTGCAAGGGCCGTCATGACCGATCTTCCCGACATCACAATCGCCTATGGCATCAGCGACGAGTACAGCTTCGTTTTCCACAAGTCCTGCACACTCTTCGAGAGGAGGGCCAGCAAGCTGGTCACCACTATTGTCTCAACTTTCACAGCACACTACATTCATTCATGGTCAACGTATTTCCCCGATGCGCCTCTGACCTTGCCCTTACCAAGCTTCGATGGCAGGGCTGTCTGCTACCCTAGTGTGCAAAATCTGAGAGACTACATGAGCTGGCGACAAGTCGACTGTAAGTTGGAATTACTGGCAGCTGTTCAACAGACATGCTGACCCTCGGTAGGCCACATCAATAATCTGTACAACACGACCTTCTGGGCTCTGATCCAGCTCGGTGGCATGGACAACCGCGCAGCAGAAGAGCTTCTGGCAGGCACAGTCTCTGGTGACAAGAACGAGATTCTCTTCTCACGCTTTCACATCAACTACAACAACGAGCCCGAGATATACAAAAAGGGCAGCGTAGTGTTCCGAGATGTGAGCCCTCCTTCACTCCTAAGAGAAATATGCCCTGCTAACCCGATCCCAGTACGAACTCGTTGAACCTGGCACTCACAACGTCCAAGCAGATGCAGATGCCATTGCCGAGCCGATTTCCATGACCAAGTCCCAGACGGAGAAGGACAAGAAGAAGAGGAACAAAGCACGCATTGTAATCGAGCATCTGGATATCATTAAGGATGACTTCTGGGACCGGCGGCCGTGGCTGTTGTCGAACAAGCCAGGCAAAGCCCCGAAGGAGACGTAGAGCATGGATATAGCATTGGCACTGACAGCGGGAGTTCACCACGTCGGCTGTCAAGGGCTGGATGAAGCCGGCTTTGGGCGTTTTATGGCAACATTTCAATAAAATTGCTTCCGGCCAAAATCCGCGACTCGAAATGTGCATACAGGCCTTCGATTGTTAACACAACGCTCGCAAATACCGCCTCTATACGGCCTGGGCCGACCAGCGATCGTGAGCACAATCTGATAGTAGATTGATACAAACGAGGCACGACACAGGGTCTATGCTTGTTGTTCTCCCCACACGAACATCGTCGAAAAGCTGGCCCCCCAGTTGCCCCCTTGTTGTCTGTCGTGACCTGAATCAGACGGCTCGAAAGTCGTGTGTACCGTTGTCTAACGCTGGGACGAGTATACCTCTCCTCAAACGCCTGTAGTGCTCCAACGGCTTGATCTCGCCGACCAGCCTGGGTATCATGCACGCTCAATGCGTCTTTGAATTGCAAACACCATCATCGAACCCTCTTCAGCCGGTCTTGCGCGCCTCGCGCCGTATCCTCTTCGCCTCTCTCCTCGCCCGCCTTTCTTCTCTTGTCTCGTCGCGCACCGGCTTTTCCGAGTCCTCGTCGGAAGATGACCGCTTAGATGAACTCTTCGACGACTTCTTTGACGCCTTCAGACTCCTCTTCGCCTCCTTCTTCTGTCTCTTGATTTCCCTCTCCGCCCTCCTCGTGGCTCTCCTAGCCTTCCTCTCCGCCTTGGTCTCCTTGACATCCCCGTTCACAATCGGCGTCGACGTTCCCGTCGCACTGTCATCACTCGTCGTCTCGTCCTCCTCCTCTTGCTTCTCCCTCTTCATCTGCTCAATCGTCCCCTCCAGAAACCCACCCTTCACAAAACACCCACCCAGCCTCCACCTCCCGCCAGCCCCCTTCTCAACGCCGCCGATCCTTCCGCCGTTCTTGACAGCCTGTACGACCCCCAACGTCCCATCCTTGCTCGTCGTCGTGCTGAGACCCTGCAGCTGCTCGTCGAACGCGTTCATCCACCACTGGTCGCTTGTGTAGTGCGCCTTCTGCCCGATACCCTTGTTGCCGTCGCGGCGGTTAAGGAGGAGGGGTTTCGAGAGGCCGATCGCGTCCGAGGTCGCATGGAGGGAGTGGCCTGCGCCTCGCCAGCCTTGAGAGGTGAGGAGGGCGTGGGCGTCCATTGTCGTTGTGTCTGTGTCGTGGGGGTGGTTCGTCGAGATGGAGGCAGCGTCGCGGATCGCGATCGGGTGATATTTCGAAAAAGTATTTTGGAGGGGTGTTTCAGGGTATTATCATGGCGGAGAATCTACTTGTTGGGCTTTGGGGAAGTTTGGTTTGGAATTGCCGGCACTGGTTGAGAGGACGGTCGGCGAGCGGTGGAAAATGCATGTTGGACTTTTTTCTGGCTGCCTTATCTTATCGCTGCTGGCCCGCCAAACCCCCCCTCGATCTCGCCGCCGATCCCTCCAAACCGAGCAACTCGCCTCTCTGGGTCCATCCAGACTCACCCTTCAATCACAGTTGGTGTACGCGGAAGTCCTTGACTAGATCGTCATGACGAGAAACAATCCTGTCGGTCTCGATTGTTTGACTGTGCAATAAGAGTGTAATGAGAAATAATCGAAGCAATATTCAAGTCATGATACTAAATTGAATGCTCCCATCCTGCACCAAAACGCAATTTTGTTGTCCAACGCCCCATGTATGGTATAAAAAAAGCAACAAATGCCATGCTTTCAGCCTCGTAAACATCAATCAGATGCAGGCACCTCTTACACCTTGACTTTCTTAGCGGCCACCTCGGCCTCAGCACTAGCCGTCTCCTCGAGCGCCCTCTTCTCGGGCACACCGGCAGCAAGCTCCCTCTCCGCCTGCTCAAACTTGATGCGCTCTTCTTCGGTCAAGTTGGGCAACAGGGGCTTCTCGGCGTCTGTCGTCAGGTTAAGGTGGAAAGTTCGAATGATGGAGTCGGCATCGTCGACGGCAATGGGACGAACGTCCGCGAGGGCCTTGATCTTCTGCGTGACGACCTTGACCTGGGCGTCAGTCATGGTGAGGCCGAGCTGCTCGACACGGCTCTTGATGGCGTTCCAGCCCGTGAGTCTGGAGGCGAAGTGAACGTAGCGGCTCATGCCGAAATCAGCGGGGTTGATGATTTCTAAAATTGATTAGCCTGGGATGCTCGGCTCTGTCCACTCTCGTTGAAGCTTACCGTAAGTGGAAGGGTTGTTGAGGATAGCCTTGGCATGGATACCAGCCTTGTGGGTGAAGGCGCAGAAACCGGTGATGTAGTTGTTGAAGGGGATGTTGATCTCAACGCTCTCGGCGACAAGGTCCTCGAGCGCCTTGAGCTTGTGCAGCTTGTACTTGCTGGTGACGTAGTCGTGGTCGGCAACGATCATTCTCGCCATGAGACCGCCCAGAGGGGTGATGCCGTTACGCTCACCAATACCGATGACGGAGGTGTCGACTAAGGAGGGGTCAGATATCCAGGCTTGCAAGCTCAAAGGTCGGAAGAAACTCACTGTGCGTCGCGCCGGCTTCGAGGGCGCAATAGGCGTTCGCGATAGCGCAGCCGGTATCGTTGTGGCTAGAGAGTGTTAGCTGCATGCTTATTGCCCGTGGCCCGGGATCACAAGCAAGTACTTACAAATGCGTCTCGATGTCGCAGCTGACAACGCCTCTGTAGAGTAATGGTCAGGACCAATCCACGAAACGGAACAGTAGAGCAATGTGACTCACCTCAGGGTCCTAACGAGATCGTAGACCTGGCGGGGGCTGGCGCATCCAACAGTATCGGCGATACCAACACGGTGCACACCAACCTTGTCGACAGCGCTGTAGACAGACAGGAGATCGACGAGGTCACTGCGGAACGAGTCCTCGCTGGAGAAGCGGATCTCGAGACCCTTCGACTTGACGAACTGGATAACCTCGACGGCAGTCTGGGCTAGGTTAGCGAGTATTTGACATGAGGGGTAAAAGAATGTCATACGTTGATGATGTAGGTCATGTCCTTGCCGTGGGAGTGCTCGCGCAGGTAGGAAGAAGTGCCAATGACGACATCGACACCGTCGACACCAGTCTCGACGGCCAGGCGGGCGTCATCCATGTGGCAGCGAACGTGAGTCAGAATCTTGGCCTTGAGGCCGAGCTTGCAGATGGCCTCGCAGTCCCTCCGCGATTGTTCCCTTTTGTAGTATGTCAGTTGGCCGGTTCTTTGGTCTCGTTCCTGAGGCTAGGCAACTCACGAAGCGGCAGGGCTCGTCAGCTCGATGTAGTCGACGCCAAAGTCGTCGAGGGCCTTGGCGATCTTAATCTTGGTCTCGGTGTCGAAGAAGGCGTTGGCAAACTGCTCGCCCTCACGGAGAGTGGATTCGACTACGGCGAGGCAAATTTAGACATGCGCTCAGTCAGATTTGAGGCAAGAGGAGGCTTGCACGTACTGATCTTGAATCTTGAGACATTGCTCAGGAAGTCGCCGACGGGCTTGTAAGGGCTGTCCTTCTGCGTGCGGGTCTTGGTAGGTGTTAGAAACGGGTTTGAACTTCGTGAGCGGGGTCACGCGAGGGCAATCGAGGGTTGGGCGTACCTGGACACCGGTATAACCAGGGTGGTCTGGCAACGGAGGTCAGTATGGCGAATTGGTGTCAAGGAGGAGTTAAACGCGAACCTCCGTTCTTGCCATTGGCACCGTTAGTGGTACCATTGGCGCCGTTGGCGTGGCCATTGACGGCCGGAGTGTCGGGTGTAGGGCACATGGTTGTGATTTGGTACTGTGACTGTGACTGAGATTGTGACTGTTGGTGTCGAACCCAGGTAGCTAGGTAGGTAGTAAGTGGTGCAGAATTGGAGTCAGAAATAGTGGTGAAGGAGGGGGAGTTTGGTCGTCAGCTTGTGCTTTTATGGTTGCGAGAGATCAGCCGTTGAGTCACAACAGGGAAATCTGGGGATCGGTGTTTGAGCAGAGGCAGAGGCAGAGGGAGGTAAGGGTAGGTAAGGTAGGCACGTAAGGTAAGGGTGGAGGTAAGCAGTCTTTCTACCTCTCTCTATTTTTTTTTTTTGCCCTCTTGCCTCTTTGCCTCAATTCTCTGTCTTGTTGCCCCTCCGTGTCTCTGCACCATGCGCTCTGGTATTCTCTGCCAGTCTGCTCCGACGGGCCTGCCGGGCGTTTGCATTTGCAGGCGCTAGGACTGGGTGACAAGGGTCTCTATGCCCCCCGAGAGCCCCGCCAAACCCCACGCGTGGTCTTGCTTGACGCCATGCTGCGAAAAAGAGCCAATTGTCTTGCACGAATGCCCTGGATTACCGGCTAGCCACAGGCACCAGGCCCCTGGACTTTTTTTTCCCTGTACGATGGTCTGTGCTTCCTGGAGTCACCGCCAGTTTTTTTTTCCTCTCTGCCCAGTGACGCATGCAGTCTGTCCGACGCGGAGTTGAGTTGGAGGAATGGGGCCTACCTACATTGGAGAAACCCCGAGGACCGGACCGGCCGCTTAGGGATGACTAACTGCAGTTACCAATATGGTTTCGTTCGGCGGCAGTTGATCAACTGTCGAGGGTTTTGAGACCGCAGCTGTTGCCCAACAGCATATCGTCATATCCAGATTTTACTTCCAGAAATCCCATGTATCTTGTTCGAGACAACTGCTTCGCCATGTCAAGTCGAGCCGCTACTCAGGAAACGAACATTACTAGCAGCCCTCCACCGAGCATGGTCTCTGACAAAGTGAGTCTTCGTCGTTTCAAGTTGGAGTCCAACTCTAGGAGTTTCGTCGATAGTTTGAGCAAGAAACTGTTGAGACAACGGTCAACCTGAGCAACATAGATGCGCCTAGAGCCATTGAGGGGTGGCGCTTAAAATGGGAACGTTCCATTCTCTGTAACACCGTACCATACCTAATGCGCATCAAGGCATTCGTGGCCAGTAAAAGAAAGTTAGATGCACTCACGAAGATAATTCGACAACCAACTGGTGTTAGCTTTCGTATCTCACAATATCCCTTACCCGGCAAGCCTCCAAAACCTCATCTCTTCGAAAAGCTGGTGATCCATCCGAAAGGTCTTGCGAAGACATATCAACCCCCGAAAAAACGGGTTAACGCCTGAATCACGGAAGCTGTCCTGAACAAGAACAATGGGCGACATGTTGGCTCAACGGTGGTGAACCTTCATCCAACAATATTTCTGACGATGGCTGATCTATTCTGTCTGCTGTTTTGATCTGTAGCCCAAATTGTTATAAAACAGGCCTCCTGATACGTCTTTCCAACTGTTCCTGTCTTGTCCTCGCATCTGTTACTGTCCTTCAGCTACCTTACCCTTCATACACTTTTCAGATATCCTTCGGCTCTATCACAACCATGGTCGCCATACGATCCATCCTCCTCCTCCTCACACTCGGCGCCTTGGCCGAGGCGAGCAAGAAGAGACACAAACCGCCCTCCATCCACCCCGACTATGCATACCCGCCTGTCCCCGCCGCCGTAGCCCCACCCCCGCCCATCATGCCCCCCGCACCCTCTCAGATGCACGGCCCCGGCCCCGCCATCAACATCGCGAACCCCATCAGCATCCCGCAGGTCACAACCACCAACAACGGCGGCCCCGGCGGCGCGCCCCCTCTTAACGTGGCCCCCGTCTATCACGCCCCAGTCTACCATGCTCCCGCCGCCGCCGCACCTGCCCAGGTTCCCTTCCCCGTACACATCCCCCTGCCCATGCCGCAGTACGACCATTACCAGGCCCCCCCTCCTCCCCCTGCTGCGCCGTATCACCCGCCTGTCGTGTACCAGCCGCCTCCCGTCGCCCATCACCAGCCAGTGGCAATGCCGGCGTCCGCTTCTCAGCAACAGCCGGCTATGATGATGCCTGCAGGCCTCCTGGCCCGTGACACGAACGGGCACGCTGCCCCAATGGTCCCAGGCCGGCACCGCCGCCTCCAAGTCATGGAGGTCGAGCGCCTCACCGCTGCAGCGAAGCCAAAGA
The DNA here is from genome assembly GCA_002851675.1 of Verticillium nubilum. NCBI lineage: Eukaryota > Fungi > Ascomycota > Sordariomycetes > Glomerellales > Plectosphaerellaceae > Verticillium > Verticillium nubilum. Next base: position 52,340 of record NMXI01000061.1, read on the forward strand.
TCGTCGGTTAACGCAAATGAGAGACTGGAATAACACTTGCACGGAGCTGAAGCGTCGTACGGTTGATCTTACCCTGCAGTCTAGGGTTGGGTATACGACGGGAGACACGGGGAACACAAGACAGTCTGTCAAATTCACTGTACCACACGTAACCTTTCACAAACTCAATACAGCCTCCTTAGAAGCATGTGCCTTTTCTGCCAGCTATGGCACTTGATGTGATTACACTCCTTACAATTCAGAATGCTGCCCCCTGACGCCAATGGCTCGCCACGGGGATAATCAAACACGTGTCCCCCGAAGCGCTTTGCCCCATATGTCCATTTTCTCGTCGCCCAACTCCAGTTCCTACTCAAACAAAATCAAATCAAAGCCACTGACATTGAAACACGCCAAGTCCATCCAAATCCTCAGCAGCAAAGCTCAATGAGCTGAGATGCTCGGTCGAGAGCTAGAAGCGGAGCCTGCCGTCGAGGCGGTCGGCTCCCTGACCGTACAGAGTCTGCTGATCACGCTCTTCCATCGCGCTGTTACGGACTTCCGAATGATTATGCGCAACCGCCTGAGTAGCTCGAGGAGCAAGGATGGGAAGAGCCGGCTGGCCGTGCTGAAGGCGCATGGCATTGTGCGCCCGCTGATCAAGCGGATCTCGCAGGCTGAACCCTGGCTGATGCCTATGCGTAATGTTCTGGGCCAACCTCTCACGAGCAGGCTGGACGTCGAGCGTCACTCTGTTGCGCAGGGGATACCGAGCTTGCTGATTGTATTGCCGGCCATGGGCACGTTGAGGACGAAGCTGGGGCACCTCGACCGCTGGTTGACTTGCATAGCCGGCAGGCTGCTGAGAAAGACGGGCGTCGTGAATATGCTGACGCACGTCAGCTGCGGCGCGCTGGATGAATGCAGTCGACTCGAGACGCCGAAAAGGTGGAGCTGGCTGGTAGGGAACTTTGTCGGGATTATTTCTTTTGAACTCATCCAATATCGAGACCCCGCTCTCCTTGTACAACACCCACAAAGCTGGATCAACGAGATCGTTGCCCTGGATGTGTTCGATCTCATCACGTTCCAGCTTTGGAAACTTAACGAGCTCTCGATCCGCGTCCGGAGCTGGGACTCTGATAGCAGCCGGCTTATTGTCGTGGAACGTTGTGACATCTTTCACGTCGATGTCAGACTGAACCTTGACAATGTCACCGCTTTCGTCGGCTTTAACCGGCGACTCAACCTCGTATGTGATGGCTTCATTATCGTCATAGCCTCTGCGGCTGTTCACGACTACCCTGCTCAGGGACTCGGCAGGATACCTCGTACCCTGGCTGGAATAAATCCCATGCTTGTCTTCGTAATCGTCTCCATAATAACGTCTGTGTCGGTCCAAAAAGGGTTGGGCAAATAGCAAATGCTCAGCACTGCGTGTAGGAATGCAAGGGTGGATCTAGTTCCGCAAGACATTGGCAAGCACGGTGAACTGCTCGAGTTCCACTTCAGGGCCGTCGGGGGTGCGCTCTGATTTGGGGAGCGCCGCGATAACGTGGACCTCGATGACGTTGACTGATCCGGCATGAAGCTGCACCTCAAACGCGCTCGAGAAAGGTGGGAGGGTCTGGCCAGCAACGGGCGCCTGTTGGCTAAGAACGTGCCTGTTGGCGATGGCCCAGATCTTGTACTGCCGCTGCTGAGCTTGCAGGAAGGTAGGCAGTGTCAGGATAATCTGGACACGCAGTTGATTGGCCGGCAAGTGCATAGCGACGGACTGCTGGCTCTCCATCTCAAGGGGCGCTATATCGTACACAACCTGGTGAGGATGCATATTCAGCAAAGGGTGTGTCTGAACCCTCAGGTTTTGGATGAGAGCATCAGATGCACTCTTCCCAGCGCGTCGCATTTTTTGCTCGAGAGCCGGTTGAGCTTTTGGTAGGTGGTGGCCGTTCGGTTGCGAAGCTGGGATGGGTTGGAACTGGGCCTTGGTCAGGGTTGGCGCAGCGCTCAAGGGCGCCGCCGTGCCATTGAGTTGGGCGGGAGCCATGGCGGGAGACGGACGAGCCGTGCTCTCTTTCTTGATGCCATTGAGAGCGGGACTGGGAGACACTGCCGAAACACTTCGAACTCTATCGATAGCGTTTGAGCCACCAGTTGCAGCCGCCATTGGAGGCTGAGAGGTTGCGCCGTTGGAGGCCGAGAGCTTTTGAACAGCTTGGGGCTCTGCACCACGAGCCGGTGTTGGGGGTGCAGGAGAAGATGTTGAGCCACCACGAGGAGGAAGTTGAATGGTAATCTTCTTTGATGCAGGAGGAGGCTGGTCATTGGAGACCTTGAGCTTGATCTTGGGTTGGGGCGGTTCCTCAACAACCTTCTTCGCCTGCTTGAGTTGATCGAGGAAGAAGGTCTGGGCCGCAGTTAGCCCTCAGTTGCATGACTCAGATTATGGGCGAATATCTTACCTTGAAATCGCCAGCAACGGCATAATACTCGCTGTCCTCTTCATTGTAGAACTGCGCATTCGTCCAGATCAAACTTGCCGTTTCCTCAAAAGCAGCCCAGCTCTTGAACTCGGTGAGATGCGTGCATTGACCACGGCCTTGAATGCCCTTGACACGCTTTTGGAGCTTCTTGATAGACAGGGGGTTTGAAACATGTGCATAGTAGTCCTTGAGAGACCGTGAGGGAAGGTTGAGGAATATCTCGAACTGGGGTTCGTCGGTGCTGAGAGACCGCAGTTAGTATTGCGTGAAAAAGCGAAGGGAGACAAGGGACATACTCGTCTTCGGTCTTACGAATCAGCTCTTCAACAATTTTTTCCTGAGCTTCCTGGAAAGAGCACTCTTTGTATGGAACATCCTTGTAAATGTCGTCGCCTTTACGATTGGCAGAACGAGGAGTGGAAGTAGCGTTTGGGGTGCTGCTGGCGGCTGACTTGCGGGCTGAGCCGCGGCGCAAGATAATTGAAGGGCGTCCGGATCGTTGAAACTTCCCATCCTCCTCAGCATCAGCATCTTCGTCATCCTCTTCTTCATCGTCATCGTCTGCCTCGGCATCCTCTTCTTCCGCGTCTTCTTCCTCTTCATCTATATCGCCAGCGGTCTCCTCAGGCGTCTCGGGAGCGTCCTCTTCGGCACTCTGGAGGTCGGAGGGAATGGGCGTGGGAAATGCCGTGTAGCCGTCACCGCGGTGATAAGCAGGGTTGACTTTGGTCATGTGGTTGCTGAGAGCCTTTCGCACGCGTTCGGCATCTTCAAAAGTGCTCGAGTTACGGGAGTAGTACTCCTTGGCGTTGCTGACCATGCGCTTGAAGTAGCTCTCGACCTCCGTAAGGGTTGCAAACTCATGATTGTTCAACTTTTGCTCGATCATCTCGAGCGAGATGGGCATCTTGGTTTTCTTGTAGTAGTCGCGGTTCTCGGCACGAGGCGGGAGGGTCTCGAAGTATCCTGCGACACGACGTCCGCTGAGGAAGGAACTGGTCAGCTTCTGTACGAGAAGAGTGATGTGATCAATGAACATACTTTTTGTCGGAAGTTCGACGAACCAGCTCGAGGAAGAAGAGACCATGCTCGGAGGTCGACTCGCGCGTTTCAGCTTGCTCTTTGAAGTTGTACTTCTATAGCACATAGTTAGCACGAGAATATACTCTTTCCAGATGGGCAAGGTATTGTCGCTCTCGTTGATGAAAAAGAATGAAGAGGTGTGGTGAGAAGCAGTCTTCCGACGGCTCTAAAGTTTGGCGCGTCGCACTCTTCGTCAAGTGCAAGGGTACATTATGACATTGTAATCATTTTGGAGGACCAACCTCTGCAAGCCGCTGCTTCTTCTTGTTGCGCTCGTCCTGTTCAGCTGCAGCAGATACTGCATTCGCAGAGCCGGCCTTGCGCTTGTTGTCCATCTTGAGATGATGCGCAGTGATGGCGGAAGTCGGCGCGGACCGCTGGTTAATACCTGCGCATGCAGCAGGTTTAGTGCGTGTGTAATGCTTTGTCGGTGACGGAGGGCTTCGTTGTGTTCAAGGTGCTTTGGGGTTGCCGGCAGCGACGCGTTTGGTTGGAGATGCGAATGCGCTGAGAGTAACAGGCAAGAGCTGCACTTGGGGCAGAGGCCAGAGGTGGTAGCGCGACGGTTGAGCTTGGAGCTTTTTAGCGCATTGGATCGATCTGGTGCAGGGACAGAACAAGTGGGCCGGCCTGCCTGTGAACAGAGGCCGGTTTAGGATACTGAGCGCACGTGACCCGTGGGGACCTCACCGCCCGGCACAATTGGAGCGGGACACCGGCGTCGGCGTGCCTTCGGAAGATGCCGCCAGAAAGTGTCCATCGACTCTGTGTTGTTCATTGGCATGAGCCATGTGTCTCCCCTCCCTCCCCTCCACACCAGGCCCAGACCCTGGTACGTCGCTCACTGGGCCGAGCACAGCAGTGGAGGTCGAAACACTGCGACGATCTTTTTGGCTCTGTCCCCCCATTGGAGTTTTGTTTACACTTCTCTGCAGACCCAGCCACTTTGCATCTAGAAACAGCACAACACTCATTGCACATTCGCATTCCTCTCGCAACCCCTTCGCCCTGCTTTGGTCTGGTCTCGCATACCTTCGCTGTTACCTCACGCGCTCCGTAGACCAAGTTCGCCTCGGTCTCGGAGTTTCTGCCGCGTTTCAACCATCCTTCGCGCCTGCCCGCCTACCCCGCCCAAAGAGCAAGTCTGTTTACCGACCTGTCGCCTGACCTCGCGACTTGCAGTTTGACTGGTGTCATTTCTGCTCAAAACAACTCAAATACACACCCAGAGCTGGGAGACATCTGTTGATACCTCCCATCGGTGCTGCTACCGCTTCAAATTGTGTCAGGGTCGCCTCGCCTTCAACGCATCTCATCTCGCCGATACCAAACCGCCACCCCGCATTCGCCGTCATGGACATCGACATGAGCCGTCGCAACGCCCACCCAAGGACTCTCTCGGACGACGAGCGAGCAGTCTTGGAGGAATACATCGATTCGATCCACTACTCGGCACGGTACGTTTGTTCCTTGCGCTGCCTGCCGGTGTTGCCCAGTACTGACACGGCATTCTCGCAGGTACTCCGACAGCGAGTATGAGTACCGTCATGTTCAGCTGCCCAAGGCCATGCTCAAGGCCATCCCAAAGGCATACCACGACTCCCAAAATGGCACACTGAAGCTTCTCTGGGAGGAGGAATGGCGCGCGCTCGGCATCACCCAGGTTCGTAGACCACCACCCCGGTCCTGGTTGCATCGGCTGGCACCGAGGCTCCCGGGCCGTCTCGGGAAGACGCATCGCTAACGGAACGCTTCAGAGTCTGGGCTGGGAGCATTACGAGGTCCATGAGCCAGAGCCGCATATTCTGCTGTTCAAACGTCCTCTCAACTACCAACCCCCGCAGTGATTCGAGCCTGCTTAGCTCCCTACTCACCCAACCCAAATCCTTCACCGACAGAATAAAAAAACCAAGAGACACACACCCCACGCCAACCAAACCCTAACTGCCCGAACACTATGGGCCACGCTGTGATGAATATACATGGGACCGGAGCGGAACGGAACGGAATGGAACGAAGCCCTTGACGAAATGCGAATCCACGACTGCTTGATGTTTGCCACGGCTGCCTTGAGAATTGGCGAGGAAATGGCGTGGGGTAACCAAGTCCACTCGCCGTCCGCCTGACTCACTCGGCTTCGAATCGCAGGGACGGCGGTGGCGAATGTGTCCTGACGAGAGAAGAACTGCATTGCATCTTTTTTTTGCGGAATCCTTCAAATTTCTGAGATTGCGGTTCGGCGATCCTGCTTGAACCGGGCGGAAGAACTCTGAGCGGCCATGACGCTGGAGAAGGCTCTGCTCGAGACGAGGCCAAGATCCATCTCACCTGATGACTGATGCACGCATGGCAGGCGGAGGGGTTGTAGACATGAAGCCGTACATGTAGTCAATACACCGTGATGATGGTACTGCATGTCTGAATGCGAGAGTAATCAATGACTTTTTGTGTTTGTGTGGGCACGTGCCTATCGTGCGGCGACTGATAAGGCACACAGCAAGACGAGATGACTGATGTTGCAATGGAGGCTTCTGACATATGCAGCTCCCGAGACCTGGATTACTGAACAGCACGACCTTGTGCCGTGGTTGGGGGGGCCTCACTCAGCTTCTTGGGACGCTCATCGACTGTGAGGTACGGGTGATGTGCTCACTATATGTACGTAGGTGCACAGCGCAGAGCCGAGAGCTATTGGGGGCATCCTGTTTCACCGATGCAGGGACAACTAGATTTGGGGAACCTCCGAGCCAGCCCATTGCTTGTCTTGCTTGCCTGCACGTCCGTCAACCACGATAGGCCTCAGGTGTGGAAGGTGCGTCCCGCGTCCCCAAAACGGTCACGGTCCAGCTCCAGCCAGTCCAAGTGGCTCGACCGATGGGACGATGGCGGCTCCGACAGCGAGATTTTAGCGGCCGATGGGCCCTGGATCTCCTGATGTTTTATTGCTAACAGTGGCCCCCTACCTCGGTGGCACTTGCCTCAACTGCCGCCGGGCGCCCCGTCGCCGTGGAGGGTTTCGGACCTTCCAATTCGTAGGAGGACACATTGCACTTGCCCGAATCGCGGCCCATCCTGCTCATAGGTTGCTAGGCAGGGACGATCAGCGTCATGCCCTCCTTGATGATCAATCCTTCCGTCCGACATTCCCTTCTTTTGTTCGTGTTCTGTAAGGCACAACCATAGAAAAGCACTAGGTCGCTGCATCAATAAGCTATTCATATCGACGAATCGTACCACCGAGTCGCGGTTGAGGCCACATCGCATGCCACACACATTCCATCTACTCCAGATTCCAGACCCCTCCACTTGCCATCGACATCCACAATTGAATCGCGGTTTGGGGCCACCTGCACATACTTTGCTGTCTTCTTCTTTTATTGACCTCTTCTTGACTTGTACATACTTTATCCCTTGCAGCCCTTCTTTGTCTCTTGATCCCAAAATTGCTGTTCAGATCTGATCTGTCCTCCACGAACCTGAACCTTCACACCCATCTCCACCAACCCCGATACGCCCCAACCGCCACTACTTTTGACGTAGCAGACCACGATCCGACGCATCCCGTCGATAGCACCTACCATTGCGCCCCCACATCGCAATAGACTGTTTTATACAGACCCCGATCAAGAACTCTGTGGACTACCCTCTCTTTCACCGGACCACCTCGGCCTCATAGGGGATCAACCCGCCATGAAGACCGCCAGCAAGCTCTTCTATCTCTCCGTCTTCTCCCTCTGGGCAGCACCCGCCCAATGCGACGTTTCTCAGGATGCTTGCGCGGTATGCAATACCACTTGCCACTCCCTTGGCCCCTTCTCCTGCCCTGCGCGGGCCAGATCTTGTTTTCGTTTCTAATCACGCCTGCTACCAGATAACTCCCAAGGCGATCGTCTCTGATGCTTGCGCTTCCTACTCGACACTCGACAGACTGAACTTTAACGTCAAACCTGTACTCGACGACCTCACAACCACTACCGACTTCTTTTCACACTACCGTTTAAACCTCTTCAACAAGAGGTGCCCCTTCTGGAACGACGAAAATGGCATGTGTGGCAACATCGCGTGTGCTGTAGAGACGTTGGACGACGAGGCGGACATACCAGAGGTCTGGCGCTCTGCAGAGCTCGGCAAGCTCGAGGGTCCAGTGGCGAAACATCCCGGCCGGAAGGCTAAGAAGAACACCGACCGCCCCCTACAACACGGTCTCGGCACCAATGTAGGCGAGAGCTGTGTATTTGAGTATGATGACGAATGCGACGAACGCGACTACTGTGTTCCCGAAGACGAAAGTGCCTCTTCTAAGGGTGACTATGTCAGCCTCCTCAGGAACCCCGAACGCTTTACAGGATACGCCGGCGTCGGTGCGGCCCAGGTATGGGACGCCATATACCGCGAAAACTGCTTCTCAAGGTCCTCGTTCCCGAATTCAGCCTCCCTCGGCGTATCGCAACAGAGCTCCCTCCTCAACAATGTCGGCCCGGCGGCTGAGGACTTGAAACAGATCATGGAGGCTGCTGGGCGTCAGCAAGCTTTGGAGCATATGCGCGAGACACATCCAAATGCCCCATTCGTGGCTCAAACAGGTTTCGAAGCCATGGACGAGTGCCTCGAGAAGCGTGTCTTCTATCGCGTCATCTCCGGCATGCACGCCAGTATCAGCACCCATCTCTGTTGGGACTTTCTTAACCAGACCACGGGCCAGTGGCAGCCCAACCTCGCCTGTTACAAGACACGCTTGCATGAGCACCCCGACCGCATTAGCAACCTATACTTCAACTACGCACTTGTCACCCGCGCCGTCGCCAAGCTGGGACCCTTCCTTCAGGGTGAATCTGGCCAGGAACGCTACACCTTCTGCACTGGCGACCCATCCGAGGACGAAGCAACACGTGCCAAGGTACTGGCGGTGACACAGGGCGCTGCGTCTGTTCCCCAGATCTTCGATGAGAGCCTAATGTTTAAGAACGGCGAGGGTCCATCGCTGAAGGAGGACTTCCGCAACCGCTTCCGCAACGTTAGCCGTGTCATGGATTGTGTCGGTTGTGATAAGTGCCGCCTGTGGGGAAAGCTGCAGACAGCTGGCTATGGCACAGCGCTGAAGGTCCTGTTTGAGTTTGATAATGACAGCGAGGATCTCCCCCAGCTGAAGAGGACCGAGATCGTGGCGCTGTTCAACACGTACGCGAGGATAAGCAGTTCTTTGCGCGCGATCGGTAAGTTCAGGGGCATGGTGGGAGAGGAGCAGTTGCTCGAGTTGGGCGCCGAGTCGCCCGCAAAGAAGGAGACGAAGCCTCCAGTGGAAGCTGATGTATCTGAGGTGGATGAAGAGAATGTAGAAGAGGAGGGCGACGACGACGAAGACGAGGATGATGCGGACGATGATGACGACGAAGTGGTGGCCAAGAAAGTCAGCCAGTGCGGCATGAAGTCCGGCAAGAACACCTCCGTGCGCCAAAGCCTGGATGATGAGGTGAAGCTCATCATGCGCGTGACCAAGATGGTCCTGGTGCAGTGGGCTTCATTCCCAGTGACGCTGTAAGTAATGCCGTATACCCTCAGTTGGAGTGGCTTGGACTGACCAGACCAGATGGCACATCATGACCAACGAGATGAAGCGTTTCAGTCAATTCTTCCTCGGCCTGCCCGTCTCGCCTCGGAAGTGGAAGTTTGAGCGGCCAAAGTTGGATGAGCTGTAAGGCTTACGGCAGGTGGAGAAGCATATTTTTGTTCTTTTTTTTTTTTTTTTTTTTTTTTTGAAAAGGATCGGCGTTCTGGGATTTGAAGCATTTTACACGGACTTGCGTGGATCCGGGGTTGGTTGTCGCGACGTGATGTATATATCATGAATCAACCGTCGGTCATATTCCTCCACTTTCTTCACCGACTCAAAACGTATGTGACGAGCTACATGACTACATGATCATTGTTTCCGTTTCCATGGATATACCTTGCCTGCTTTCTCTCATCTAATGTTGCCAACGCGTTCACCACGGAGAATTGTTCCCGCTGGCGCTCCTCGCGCTGCGACTTTTTTCCCTCTGCCAACTCGTCCCGCCAGCTACCTTGCCATTACCGAGCGATATATGCGTCACGACATTCCCAATCTTAGCCTTGATACCCGAGACGCGCACCTCCCAGCTCCGGATCTCCTTGAATGGCGGTGTCCGGAAGATGCGGTACGTTCGTAAACAGGTTTCCTCATCGGGGAGAGCGAAAGTCCATGCAATACTGATGTGGAAGGCATTGTCGACGAGCATGTCCGCCTCAGCCGTAGCTTCTTCTTCGTCGGCAGCTTCGACTTGTCCTTTAGATGCGTACAACGTGGGCAGTCCACGGGACGAAGCTATGGCGTTACATCGTCGGAGAAGCTCGCGCAGTTGGGGGTTGGTGCTGGTGCCCGGGATGGGAGGCCTGACCTCGGGGTTGGCCACTTGAAGGACGAGGAATGTGCGGTCCGAGTCGGGAGACTTGTAGAACGCGAGGCCGCGGGGGGCGACGGAGAAGGGACCGTTGATCGTGGCCGAGGTGCGACGCAGGGACAACGTGAGAGCGTCGAGGAAAGCGTCTTTGTTGGAGGTGGTCAGGGATAGGGGTTTCGACAGTGAGATGTGAAGTGGTAGAGGGGCGTTGAGATCCGAGGTTAAGAAAGAGTGCAGCTTGTGGGCGGGGCCAAGCTGCTTCTGGGCGGCAATTAGGAACTCGACCAAGAGAGAGTGCTCTTCCGTAGCCGGATGCCCTAGCTATAGTAAGAATCAAGGGGCCAGCATGAGAGTAGAACGGCAGTTACACTCAATGTAGATGTGAGAGGGCCAGTTGCCGACGACATGAGCTGTCGTTCGTTTCCGGCCATTGTGCAGGCTGGGGTCATCCGACACACTTTGACGAACAGTTGAGGCGTAGAGGTCATGAAAGGAATCAGGAAGAGGCGGAAGGGAAGAGACGGGTATTTTCGATGACTCGCCGGCCTTGTCATTGGGGCCGTTACCACCAGACTTCAATTTCTTGGCCGGAGGAGGGGCGGTCTCGGAATCGGCAGTGACGGCGCTCGAATCGGAGGAATAGTCAACGAGTGCCATCAGTCCGGGGGAGCCCGGGACTGAGCCGGAGGAAGGTGAGCGATCAGATACAATTGACGAACGCAAATGGGACGGAGTAAGTGGTCCTGATGGCTCAGCGATGCCTTGTTGCCGTAGAGGCTCAGAGTATTCCCGGTCTTTGCACAGGCTCTTGCCTCAGACAGAAGTCTCCGTTCCGTCCGACTGCCCTAGTAGGCGACTGTGACGGGCCGTTGACCAGCTTTGACCATTTGGTAGCGAAGTTAGCCCAAGTTGGATCTGGGGCGGGCTCAACAATTGATGTAATTTGGCAAGCAGCGACCAAATTGTCAGCCATTGGTGACAGGATCACGATGGGTGTGCGATCGAGAACGACCTAGACCCGCAAGTGGATGGAATCGAAGACGCCTTGATCGGGATCGAGATGAATACAGAGGTACATTTGCAGAGGCACTCAGCTGTCCCAAATGATGCATCAAGGTCAACAATTTTCAGGCAAAATCAAATTGCCTGCTTCGTGCTCAGCCTGAAGTGCCATGGTGTTGTCCGTCTACATGCTCCAGCGCTTGCTGTCGACATGATTGCACTGATGGTAGAGGACAACACCGATCAACATCACGATGACAGCGCACGGGCAGGGTCTGCCAGGCATAGATTTGCGCAAAGGGTCTTGGGGGCTGCGACAGGCCTGATCAGGTCAAGCGAGACACGCCGAGTGAGATGGCCCGAATGGGTCGAGGCTGGAGAACCGTAATAAGTCAAGTGAGACTTTTGTTAACCCGCACCGGGGATGCCTCGCATCGACGCGACAGCATTACGGAGGCATCAAACCTTAGATGGCCGAGCTTTTCTCAATTGCTCGGGGGTGGTCGTGCGAGCCACTACGTGGTGCGATAATTGAAAAGGCTTCTAGGCCCGTCGCGGTGTGGTGGAAGAAGTAGAGGGGCCATTGTAGGTGGGGGAGAGCCGGAGGCGGAGTCCTTGTCGCCGATGGTCGGTTGGTGAGGCTGTCCTGGCTTGCAAAAGTGTGTTTGTTCATGCTATCATTGTTGGTCCTATTCGGTGGACGATGGACGTGGTGTTCCCTTGTTGAGAAGTGTCGTGGTCCAATTAAGCTCCCAAATTATGCCGTCCTGCCGCTCCTGCCGTTGAAACAGTTGAGCTTGACGACTGGACCGTGCTGCTCAATTTTGGCAGCCTCGACTGGCCCTGGCCGTAAGGAAAGAAACACCAGACAGCGACTCGTCTGGGCGAGAGAAGAGGGGGAATCCCCGGAAGGGTCTCAGTGCTGGCAGCAGTACCTAGCTCACTCACCACACCTTCCCCCAAAAGTCCAAGACCATCGAGTCCCCCTGCTTGCGCCCTCGTTGCACCACCGAGGGCACCAATCCCCAGATGTCAGGCGTCACCCGCTTGACCCGCCGCTGCCACACATGACATCCCCGTACAAGCCAATGGCAAGAGCTCCTTGGGCGAAAATGGGGGGCCAGGCGCATTTAGAGCCCATACGTGTGTCGAGGGGTCTCATCAAGCCGCGTACTAGCCAGGACGGACGGCAGTGCCCCATGGGTCATGCTGGCCTTTGAGCTTGACCTAAGGAAACAGAGGCAACGGCCGGGAAGGACAAGCGATGCGATGCGATGCTTAAAGCTCTTGCGTCCGCCGCATCTGCTTGACCGTGCTCTACTCGCCGCTCACCGTTCTTCGCATCGCCATCGCCAGTCCTCATCCGAGCCGAGACTGACGACGACCACTACTCCAAACACTACTTCGAAAACGCATCATCATCCTTAGGGACCCCTCAACCCTGCTCACGCCGAATAACTTTGCTTGTCGAGCAGCATCTGCGACTACAGTCACCGCAACACCAGTCGGCCCGTCGCGACGATCGACCGTGCCAACATAATTTCGACGAACCCTCGACTGCTCTCTTACAACCACAATACAGACACCGCCGCCATGGCCAAGTCAAAGGCCAGCAGCAAGTTGTCGGAGAATGCCTGGGTGAGTTCCATTTGTTCTCGTTCCATGTATCTTCCTCTCCTTTCTCCTCTCCGCCTCCTCATCCACCCACAAAATACACTTCAGTGACAGATGGCCCCCCTTGCAAGGACATCGGCACGGCACGTCATCTCGTCATTCCTAATGACCCCTACCTATCCTGCTGTCCAAGCAAGCACACATCCCACGAGACGTGGCATGGTCCCGAATCCTTCATTCCTCCCATAACTCCATTCGCATGCGCCTTGAGCTCGCAGCCATGGCTACATCACCCAAGGTCCAGAACAGAACAAGCACCAGGGGCCAAGCTTTTTCGTGCCTGACCGCAGACACTGGTCCCTGGCAGATTTGTTTCTTTGACAAGGCCCCCGGCCGCCCCGACTCCCCGACTCCCGAATGGCCTGCCCTGTGCCTTTATCAGCCCCGGCCCCACTGTCCCTGCGCCCCCATCAGTGACGTTTACAGCTGTTGCGTCACTGATCATCAAGACCCCTACCTCACCTTAGCCCCAAGCTTGCGACCATGATCTCCAATCCCCAAAAGGTTGGCCGACGTAAATACGGGCCTGCCCTGATCTTGTTGTGTGACGACGCGCAAGCCTGAAATACCTTTTCATCCAGCGTTCCTCTTGCATCTGATCCTTCTCATCTCTCTCCTCTCAATCACAATATCGCCATTGACCAATCAATTATCAGGCCAACCAATATCTTCTCGATCCCCTCACAGCACCAGAACCCAGCCAAGTAGACGGCCCGGGAAGTACATTTATCAATCCCGATCCTCTGCTGCGGACATTTTCCAAGAGGGACAAGGAGACCAACACATCCAAGAACGAAACGCCCCTGCCGACGCCGCCCACGTCTACAAGCCCTACGCGCGTCATCTTTCAACCTCCCAGCAACAACGTTTCTCGCAGCGTCAGCACCCGTCATCGCCCCGCTCCGAGGAACAGCCCACCACAGATTGAAAGGCATACCAGGAGCATCAGCACGCCCACCGCAGGCCTTCAACGCAACCGATCGATCTCACAGAGATATCCCGGCGACATGTCTCACCGCCCCCTCGACGTCATCAAGCGCGAGCAGCGCGCTGCAGACCGTTCTCCCCACCTTCGCACTCGGCGACATGGTCCCAACACCGACATCATTGATGGTTTGGATACCATGGGCGGCGTTTACCACCACGGAGGCCCCTATGACGCCACGCTCGCCTCGCGCAACCGCAATAAGATGTACTCGCCTCTCGACGCCGTCAAGGACTCTAACATGGAGGCACTTAGAGCCACGCCTCGAGAGTACGTCCAAGATTCCCTCGACAGGCATGTGCCTCTCCAGGGCACCGCCACTATCCCCGCCGGATACACCGATCTCTCAGGTAAAGTCATGAACTATGAGGAAGGCGCCGATTTGATGCGGGAGCCCGATGCCGCTGGTGGTGCCTATAAGAGGTGGGATGGAGTGGTAAGTATCTAGCTGTGGCCATCGTTGGACATGCGCTAACCATGCACAGAAATACCACCCCGACGACCTGAAGGGAAAGGGAGAGCCCTCGTATACCTACGAGAAGGACCTCAAGGAGAAGAAGCGCCTCCGTCACTCCATGAACGCTGGCCCTGTCGAGTACGAGATGCGATCAGTCATCAACAGGGAGCACCGTAAGAACGGCCCCGGACTGGTTCGCCAGCGCAGCGTCAGCAATGCCGCCGATGGAAGACCCGGACCATCCGGAACCCTCCGACCTTCAAACTCGCCTCCTACCGTCGGCTTTTCTCAGAGCACCGACATTGGCCGCAGCAACTCGACTAGCAAGCGCTTCAGTGACGGGTTCAAGCGACGCTTCGGCAGCCTTCGCAAGAAAAACCATGCCGAGGTTTGATTTGGCGGTAACGCGGCGTATGACGTATGACTTTCTGTTGATAATTGTTCCTTTATTCTGCTTTCGCGAGCGCGCCGGAGATGCACGCTGTTCAATGTATACCACTAGGGCGAAAATTACTGTATAGATGTCGGGCGTTTATTTTCCTTTCGCGCAGGGTCCCCTGCACGGGTTAAGGAGTAATATGAGATATCCACTTGGTTCAACTGATTTGCTCGCCCACCGAAATGTCGTAAGTCTTGGAGTGTGCCGATGATGTCATGGTATTGCTAGGCTGTCTTGAACGCACAACAATGATTGACCTGATAACCAATGGACTACAGCCCACTCATACTACAGGTCTCATGGGTGGGCTGGTTCTAGGACGGTTCTCTTTGGCCTGGCTTGCCTGGACATCGTAGTGACCTGTCAGGCCAGAAATGGGCTTACGCCAGTGATGGACGGTTGCCTACGCCGGATCCGGACAACCACGCGTGAAGACGAATGATGCATGCCAGACCACACCATTACGTGCGGAAGCAACGTGGAAGTGAATGATGGCAGAGACTTGGAAACAAATGATAAGAAAAAAGTGGAGAGGGCCCGATGGCCAGATGCCGGGGCTTCCGCATCGCCGGACCTGCCGGACGTCTAAAGCTGTATTTTCTGACATCTCGTACGAGACGCTCAGATATTGATGCGCGTTCTTGGGTATCAAAGAGGGGCAGTGCACGGGAAGGAATCTGGCGAGTCAATGCCGTTTCTCCTTCCGCTGCTGCCGAGGGGAAGAGCTTCGTCTGACGTCTGGCAAGATTCATTCGCCTTTATGGACTTGGCGTCTCATCAGTTGTGGCTTCGAGATCTAGAAGCTGTCGGGGCTTCTTTCACCCGGGACAAGGGCCGAGATGAATGCCACTCAACAAGCATTCTCGTGATAGTTTCTTGCTTCAAGATTTGAATGGCACATTGCATCGGCGGCCATGAAAGCTTTCGAATTTTCTTTGCAGCCCTTACTCAGATATAAAACTGGCTTAATGGTATGCCATTAAGCCAACCTTTCTTATGGCGCTTGAAGCATTGTGGTGTTGTTTCGCTTCTCTGCTGGGAACGATGGACCGTAGTAATGCCAGGAAACAGAGAACTGACTGGAACACCCTCTGCCTCCGGGGACCTTCTGCACCCAGAGCTGTAAAATGATGTCCGTCATCACGTCTGGCCTCCTCGGTCTGCGACACGTTTTCGGGATATCAAGAACCAGACCCGATACCCGCGGTTGCGCCTTGTATCAATACGAAAGAAAAAGCCGATGAAGTTCAGGGAATTGAATCTAGCTGTCTATAAGGTGTCCAGCATTCTCGAAGGAGTTAGAAGGCTTAGGTGGGATATTTGTCTTGTCAATGCGGATGTCGGCTCGCATCTTTCAGCGTTCCTTCTTGCCTCTCTCCGGCAATCCTGCGACAAGAACTCTCTACTCTACAAACCAATTTATCTACACCTTAACGGTAGGCTCAATGATAGTTTACAGCTGAATTCAACCTTCCTTCGTATTGGCCCATCGATCACCTTTTCAACAAGAGGATCTGCAGTGATGCACCCCGATCAAATCTAATAAGTTAAATCATCAAACAACTAAACAAATAACCCATTTTCCTATAGTCAAATAGCCAAATACATGGATTTACAATATTTAGATGTTTGGCAAACGTTTAAATAGATATCGAGACTCGAGACCTATAAAAAAAGAGCAACTAAGCTAATTAAAACTTTATATTGCCTATTAAAAATAGAAGTTTATAATAGGCAATATAAACGCTAATACTAGGAATCGAACCTAGACCCTCTAATAAAGTAGAGACCCTAACTAATTAGGCTATTAACTACTATTACTAATAGAAGAAAAGACCTATATATATTAATCTACCGATTAGCTAGTTTAGTCTCCTACCCTAAAAATTACCGAGGCGTAAATCCCCTACTAAAGTAGTAATTCTACTAACGGAACTATCTATAACGTCACCTACCTATAACGTTACTGCGATACTACCTACGCTATTAAAGCTATCGCTACTACTACTACTATTATCGATATATCTATAACGGTCTTTAGGGCGCGTCTACTAGACTTAATTCGAACCTAACTTTTACGCCCAACGCAGTCTGATTCCGACCTCCCTACGCAGTCTGATTCCGACCTCCCTACGCAGTCTGATTCCGACCTCCCTACGCAGTCTAATTCCGACCTCCCTACGTAGTCTGATTCCGACCTCCCTACGGCGATTTACCACGGCCGGCGCTTTACTCTCGACGCGATCATCACGAGGAAGGGCTCTAGAGACGTTAGAAGAGCTTCAGTACCTTAATAACTGGCTTCGTCGAGGGGCTGTTTAATTAGGAGGGCTATATTGGGGTGTTAACGGCGTTAATACTAACGATTCTGGGCAATAGGTGAGTCCCTGACTATTGTGAGAGCTTCATTATCTAATAAATAAGTTAAATATTTGCAAATAGAGCCAAACAAACAAATACGTCGATTTCAGCGAGCCAAATAGTCAAATACGAACGCTGTATTTGACTTATTTGATCGGGGTGCAACACTGACCCTGGATCTGACACACGATCGCGGGTTTGCTCTTAAGCAGCCCACGAGGGCACCTAGCCCAGGACCGTTACGAGTGACCCATCGGAAATGCTCTCCATATAATAGTAGTCGTCGAAAGAGAGCATTGGAAATCAAATCCATGATGGGATTCCACCGGCTCGCTGATGAGAAAGGGCACACCTTAAAAACTTATTAAGGCAGCTATGAACCAGTGGTCAGCCCGCCGGATATAAAAACCAGGCGAAGACAGCACTATGAAACCAAGTGCTTTCCCATCGATCCTAAAAGAAAATTGCTTTACTAACTACCACGACAGTGAACGAAGTTAATAAAAATGATCAGGAAGGGATTCGAACCCTTGCCTATGAAATAGACTAGCACCTGAAGCTAGCGCCTTAGACCACTCGGCCACCTGACCTTGTTTGATGACATAATCCTAGCCTCGGGTGCATCATGAGGGAGATCGGTCACTGCTGTTGTGGAAGCGAGATGCATGAGGATGGTGTGGTGGGTAGAGGGCAGAGCCAAATGTATCGTGAGCGGGGCGTTGTGGATGTGGGCGGCCGAGCATGTGGATAATAGTGGAGGCTTTGGGGTGACAGGATGTGGGGCGGCGTATGCTGTTTGGGAGGGGCGGAAGGGGGTGAGCAGACAGGATTGTATAAGTGACAGTGTTGTTGAGTTTTGGCAGGTTTGGTGGTATCAGACTCGTCTTCGCCCACTACATCCCAGCTGCCGTCGAGATCTGCGGCGCATTATTTCTCTGAATAATATCTATTCTGGGTCAACTGATCGGATCGTATTACATTCATAGTCGAAGTCGAGTCAATCTTAACGACGTTCTTACGATTGTCAGCCCCGCATACTGTTCTCAATCCTAAGTCCCACACCCCCAACTCCGCGCCCCCCCAACTCCGCGCACCAATTCTACCCACTTTCAACACCCGAAAATCGGCCCCCCAACAGCACGTATATCGCGATATTTTACCTACCCCTCGTCTAACAGTTACGCTAACTATATTATTAGATTTAGAATAAAGAGCTATACTAAAGAAGACGTCTTAAACGCGCTTTAGGCTATTAGTAATAGCTGCTCGACGCGTAAGGCCTCGCGTAACTGGAATATTCCCGCTATAACGCTTCGAGGGAGACTTAAGGGCGTAATAACGATCCGTAAGGTAAAGGCTCCCTATTAGAGGCTTAGTTAGGTTCAGGAATAGTACTTAGCCCGTTAGATCGTTAAATAAGGCGCCCTAGGGTTCGCCCCTTTATACTCTTAAGTCCTCGACTTCGTACGCTGGATCCTCCTCGCTTAAGGGGACGATATTCCCCTTAGGAGGTATTAGATAGAAGGCTTTAAGTAGCGAAATCCCTCTATTACGACCCTCTTAGGTAAGCGAATAGAAGCTAGCCGTATTAAGGGCGTTACTACTTAATATCTTAAGGATTTCTTCCTTCTATTTAACGCCCCTAACGTTAAGGCTATCCCTCTATACCTACGATTTAATATAGACGAGACGGGTATTATAGAGGGTATAGGAATTAACGGCCTAGTTCTAGGCCAGGCAGGGCGTCGGAAATACTATATATAGACGGCCGATTTACGCTCCTAGACTACTATTATTAAGTGCGTATCTACTATAGGCGAGGCCCTCCCTCCCCTTATTATTTTTAGGGGGAAAACGCTCTAATAGTAGTAGTTCCCCGAGGCCCTCGATAACTTTAGTAACTAGAAGTTCGCTATAATAGTTAACGGGTAGACGAATAACGTAATAGGCCTCGAGTAGCTTACGAAGATCTTTATCCCTTAGACGCGGGCTAAGGCCCTTAAGCTTAAGTCTCCTCGCCTCCTTATAATAGATAGCTATAGGAGTTACATTACGCTCCTAGACTACTATTATTAAGTGCGTATCTACTATAGGCGAGGCCCTCCCTCCCCTTATTATTTTTAGGGGGAAAACGCTCTAATAGTAGTAGTTCCCCGAGGCCCTCGATAACTTTAGTAACTAGAAGTTCGCTATAATAGTTAACGGGTAGACGAATAACGTAATAGGCCTCGAGTAGCTTACGAAGATCTTTATCCCTTAGACGCGGGCTAAGGCCCTTAAGCTTAAGTCTCCTCGCCTCCTTATAATAGATAGCTATAGGAGTTACGTATCTAACGACTTCTTATAGGAGTACTTTTAAGAGAATATCCTCCTTATCTTCCTACCCCCGTATTCGAGCTATATTACGTAGCCTCTTAACCTCTCTATATTTAGCCCCCTTAAGATAGTATATAGGAAGTATCTTAAGAGCGTAGTTTACCTCCTCGATACGTCGCCTATTAGTAAACGGAACTTCCTCCTCTACTATTAGAAGGCTAGGCGTAACGCTATTATATATAGTAATATTATAGGTAGATAGCGTAGAACTAGCCTATAGCCGGTAAGTTTACTTCGGCCTCTCTTAAGCTCTTAGATAATAGACGAGGGCTATCCTATATACCCAGAAACCCCTTAGAAGTAGCAGAAATATATAGACTTTACCTTATAAACGCCGTAAGGGGCAAAGGATCTACGGTTAGGCTATTCCACGCTATCTCGGATCCATATAATACTAAGGGCCTCGGCACGAGCTACGCGGCGCCTATTTATAAAAGCAGGGAAGTCTCTAGATATTAAGGATATGCAAATAGTAAAAGCAGGCCTCCGAATAGCTTAATTAAGCGCTCAACTAGAGGCACACAAGCCCTATAGGAAGACGAGGGTAGCCTAGGAGCCTAACTCGAGGTTCACTAATATCCAGGCCATTAAGGCCGCTCAATTAAAGGCGCAGGCCCTCTTCACACCGTCAGTAACGCTTGTTAAGCATCAGGAAGCTGAGTTTGAGTCTTAGTGCTCGGAATTTCTATTGGAATAAGCCCTATTAGGTGAGTAATTAATATTATCTGCTGTTCTGCGCTGCTGTTCGTTCGTCGATTTTGGTGCGCGGTGTTTGGGGGGCGCGGAGTTGGGGGTGTGGGACTTACTGGCCATACCAAGAACGGTAGGCCTAGATTCGGCATCAAGTCACGCGCGCAAACGGAGAAAAGGAGCAATTCAGCGCTACAGCAAGCGGTACTGTGAAGTACAGAAGAACTACACACAAAGCGCAAGGGTATCATTCGGGCATCATATCATGACAGGAACCATCCACGTCCGCCAAACTTTCCGTCTCGGTCTCCCCCTTTTCGGCTTATTCAAATCGATTTGCTTCGTCCCGGTTCCCGCCCCTGGCCTGCACAACGCCGTAGTAGATACCGACACCAAGCCCGATGCCCAAGAAAACAGTCATGACGACGATCCAGTGGGCGTACTGCCACTTCTGGCGCTCGCGACCAGAGAAACCTGGTGGTGGCTCATTCTTGTACTTTTCATAGCGTGGTGGTCTCGCCGACTGTATTACCTCTCCATAGCCGGGAAGGTGTGCCGCGTCGGGGGGTTGGATCGTGTCCGGGTCTGGAACGGCGTCGGCGCCGACGCCGGCGGTAGGGGCTGCGGCAGCGGGGCGGGGTGGCTGCGCTTCTAGATTGGAGAGCTCGTGGTAGGTTGGAAGAGCGTTAACGGTTCCACCAGGCTGGATGTGATTGTTATTGTTGGGGTTGTCCATTCGATGGGCGAGTGAAGAGGATTATGAGGAGGTGGGTTTGGTCGTGCGGAAATCGACGATGTGGAAGTCGATGATGTGGCGAGACGTTCGTGTCTTCCATCAAGCTAAGGGTCTCGGCCGGGGCTTCATATTTAAACATGCAACAGCACTTGATTCTGAGGCCTCGCGTCCTCGACATTGTAGTTGCCTTTGTCATTCTAGTTAGGGGCGGGGTTGCTGCGCTGACAGGGGCATCATTGGTCCAGCAGCCTGCCTGTGAGTTTGGGGTTGTGGCGGAGCAAGCTTGTGAAGCTTGGCCTTTGCTCTCCGCGACTCCATGAAGTGAGCTACCGATAGGCGGTATGTTATCTTAACCCCCAAGTCCGAAAACGATGTGCTGCATTGGGTGAACTTGTGGGCCGGGAATGAGCTGTCCGAATCATGGTATCAGATGGGAGGATCATCATGATGTGTCTGGCGGTGGCGGAGCAGGTGTCATCGTTGGGTGTCGCACGGTGACCTGGTCATTCTGCGATGCTGTCCTTGCCAAGTCGTGTTTGCTGCGGCCACTGCCCGACGTCTGACGTTTGAAGAAGCCTAGAAAGCAAAATGAATGAGATGAGGCGTTGAGCGAGGCGCAGTCAAATGAACAGATCTGCTTTGTCATGTTGTCGCAAGAATATTGAAGCTTAATGATACGGAGACGGTTGTGGTTGAGTGAGAGGCGGCATGGGCGACGGCACCGAAATCGGCACATTCACGTGTTACTATTGCGGCGAAGCGACAATGTAAGTCGAGCTCAGCATCAACCATGAATTGACCCATGAGGTTCATCTGGAGAGGATGAGGAAGAGTTGCGTGGGTGCTGTTGTGGCGGCCAGATGGCGACGAGTTGCGGTTAGTCATCATGAGATGTGACAGGCAGGTGCCATCAGCTACTTGCCTGCCCTATGAGTGGCAATTACAAGTCTGAACCACAACGAATTGTCAAGAGCTACCCACCTCAGTTGCTCTGGGTCAAACTTTTTCATTTTATTTTCAGGAGGAAAATTTGTTCGTGATCCAGCCTCAGCCAGAGTAAAGACACTCCTCGCATCGCGGAGTGAAATTGGGAGGGGATATCAACACACCGCCAAGCATCTACCACTACCTCTACAAGGTTCCTTGACAGTAACTGTTCACCGAGCTGCCCGCCACCATGGACCATGAAGACGAGGAGACCAAGATTGAGGATAACCAAACAGAGTATCTCGAACTCAAGCCTGCCAGCTTCCACGGGCGCCTCCAAAACTTCGTTCATGTTCCCTCGGCCGCGGGATCACCACCACCCCGCCGCAGCCCCCGCATCGCAACCCCTCTCAAGCAGGCAGGCAATTCAACGCCTCAGCCACAGGCATCACCATCTCCGTCTCGCCCAACCAAACGCAAAGCCTCACCTTCTGCTCGCACGAAGCCCAAGAGGCCATCTCCTCGCTATGCTCCCCCTTCCACCTACGCCCATCTCCCACCACTGCCCGATGCCATGGCGCCTAACCTCCTGATCCTCTTCATCGGCCTCAACCCAGGCATCCAAACGGCCGCCACGGGCCACGCCTACGCCCACCCCTCGAACCTCTTTTGGAAGTTGCTACACCACTCGGGCATTACGTCGCGCCTCCTCCCGGCGGCAGAGGACCGCACTCTTCCCGAGCGGTATTCGTGTGGGTTCACTAACATTGTGTCCCGTCCGAGCCGCAACGGGGCGGAGCTGCGGAACGCGGAGCTCGACGCCGGAGTCGCGTGCCTCGAGGCGAAGATTGCCAAGTGGAGGCCGGAGGTGGCTTGTATCGTGGGTAAGGGGATTTGGGAGGCTGTGTTCAGGGTCAGGAAGGGCAGGGGCGTAAAGAAGGGAGAGTTTCAATACGGCTGGCAGGAGGGAGAGAACATGGGCATCATCAACGAGGGCGAGCAAGGGGGACCGTGGGAAGGTGCAAGAGTTTTTGTTGCGACGAGCACGAGTGGACTTGCAGCGACTTTGGGACCAAGGGAGAAGGAAACCATTTGGGGAGAGCTTGGGGCTTGGTGTAAGCAGAGGAGGGTTGAGAGGGGGGTGCTTGATGATGTCAATGTCAAGGACGAGGATGAGAGATCAGAGGTTGAGGGACGGCTTGAATCATGAGGGACGTTATGCGATATGGCTGTGCTAATAAATTCACCATTGAGTCCCATTGAGACGTTCCGTTCCAGCAAGATGTTTACTTCCTCTATACGGCATCGGCCTCTCAGCGTACCTTGCCTAAGGAACCTACCTTACCTAGGCTTGCTAGGTACCTTAGGCTGAGCTGCAACGCGATGGTTGTCGAGGTGGCAGGGTAGTGGGGTCAAGAGTGAGATAGAAATCCTTATCAGACCAATCAACCACCTCAATCAGATACCTTAAGCCTCTTTTGGCCATCACTTAGGCGGTCTGCAGGCATCTGCAGGCGCCTGCACCAGTCGAGCGGCAGAAAAATCTCGAGTGGAAAAAAAGTTGGGCGGTCGAAGAAAAAGAAGCGCCCCGCCTCGTCGAGGCCGGGAAAGGAAAAAAAGGCAAGGACAACTGGAGAGGTTCAGCTTCACCAGCCAATTCCCACCCTCAACCACACCATCAAACCCGTCCCCGACGACTACCGAAAATGGGCAGAATCAAGAAGAAGGGCCAGGCCGGCGCGGCCAAGAACTACGTGACCCGTACCCAGGCTGTCAAGAAGCTCCAGCTCAGCCTGCCCGATTTCCGAAAGCTTTGCATCTGGAAGGGTATCTACCCGCGCGAGCCTCGCAACCGCAAGAAGGTTTCCAAGTCCTCGACCCCTTCAACCACCTTCTACTACGCCAAGGACATCCAGTACCTGCTGCATGAGCCCCTGATTCAGAAGTTCCGCGATCAGAAGGCGCTTGAGAAGAAGATCTCCAAGGCCCTCGGCCGTGGCGATGTTGGCGACGCGAAGAGGCTCGAGGGAGCCGCTGTGCGCACCGAAAAGACGGGCAAGCCTGGATACGCCCTCGATCACGTCATCCGCGAGCGCTACCCGACCTTCATCGATTCCCTCCGCGACCTGGACGACTGCCTGTCAATGCTGTTCCTCTTCGCCAACCTGCCCTCCACCTCCACCGTCCCCGCCAAGATGATCGCCAGGTGCGAGCGCCTGTGCCTCGAGTTCCAGCACTACCTCATCGTCTCCAAGAGCCTCACCAAGTCCTTCCTCTCCATCAAGGGCATCTACTACCAGGCCAACATCCAGGGTGAGGACGTTCTGTGGCTCGTCCCCTACAAGTTCAACCAGCGCGTTGTCGGTGATATTGACTTCCGCATCATGGGCACCTTTGTTGAGTTCTACATGACCCTACTTGGCTTCATCAACTTCAGGCTCTACACCTCTGTCGGCCTCAAGTACCCCCCTAAGTTCGATCTCAGCAAGGACGAGCAATCGGGTGAGCTCGGCGCCTTCATCCTCGAGGGCCAGGGTCTGGCCAACGACGATGAAGAGCAACCCCAGCAGCAGATCACCGACGGCGAGACCAACGAGCACCAGCCTGACCCTGAGACCCAGGCGGCCGTCAACAAGGTCGTCAAGAAGCTCAAGGGCGCTGCCGATGCCGTCGACGACGTCTCCGACGATGACACGGAAGCCGCCGACACCAATGCCATTGACACATTTGAGCCCGCCGCTCCTGGCGGTGACATCCTCCCGCAGCCCAGCTACTCCAGCTCGGACGTTGGCAAGCTTTTCTCCAACTGCACCTTCTACCTGTCGAGGGAGACCCCTCGCGGACCCCTTGAGTTCATCCTGCGCGCCTTTGGCTGTAAGCGCATCGGC
Organism: Verticillium nubilum; assembly: GCA_002851675.1. NCBI lineage: Eukaryota > Fungi > Ascomycota > Sordariomycetes > Glomerellales > Plectosphaerellaceae > Verticillium > Verticillium nubilum. The sequence continues at coordinate 76,842 of NMXI01000061.1, forward strand.
TGGGACTCGGTCCTTGGTGAGGGTGCCTTCACCACGGACGAGCATGACCCCTCGATCACGCACCAGATTGTGGACCGTCCCGTCATCCCCGGCGTCCCCGTCGAGGAAGAGGCGGAAGACAACCAGACGGCGCAGAAGCTAGGCGCAAACCAGCGCTACCCCGGCAGGATATACGTCCAGCCCCAGTGGGTATGGGACAGCGCCAACGACGCCGAGCTCAAGCGGCCCGACCTCTATGCGCCCGGCGCGCAGCTGCCTCCTCACCTGAGCCCCTTTGTGCGCGCCGTTCAGGGACAGTACGACCCGACGGTGCCGCTCGAGGAGCAGGAGACGGAGGGCGAGGTCCTCGCGGACAGCGACGAGGAGATGGACGACGAGCAGCTCGATGCCATGGCTATCGAGGCGCCCGACATGGACGTTGCCGGGTCGGAGGACGACTCGGACGCCGCTGTCGGAGATGACTCTTTCGGCGGCTTTGACGACGAGGAAGCTGAACACGACGAGGAGGACGATGATGATGCGGCGCAGCGACAGCTCGAGCTCGAGGCCGAGCTGACGGGCGCGGGTGTCAAGGCCAAGACAGCCTCCGCTGCCAAGGCGAAGAAGGACGCGGCGCGCAAGGCACTGGCGAAGCGGGCGGCAGAGGAAGAGGAAGAGCACGAGCGCGCCAAGGGCATGCTGCCGAAGAAGAAGCGCAAGCTGTACGAGCAGATGATGTACACCAATAACAAGAAGAACGCTGAGGCCGAGAAGCTGCGCGCCAAGAGGAGAAAGCACGAGAAGGTGGCAGGGAAGCGGGAGTAGTGTTTGCTAGGTAGACGTTGGGCGTTTAATACCAGGCGTTTCTCTTTTCACTTACATGCATGATGTTGAGAACGTTTCATGCCACAAAGATCGTGATGATTAATATACCAAACGTGAGCTGGTGTTGCCAGGCTTCCATCTCATGATCTCAGCTTGTTCACCTCCCACCTCAGCTCACCGAACCCCGGCCCCACTTCAGAGCTCAACCTTCACTTTCTGCCCTTCTCTCACCGAGCCGCACCTCCCAAACCTCCCACCAACACCAACACCAACATGGCCGGCGCACCGGACGACGACTGGGACCTCGACACGGACGAGATCCGCTCGACGGCCTCCGACGACCTCCGCGAGACGCGTCCAAACCGCTGGCGCGGGCCCCCCTCGACATGGCGACACATGACCCAGGAAGAGCGTCTCCTGCACCAGAATATGGAGCAGGTGCGCAACCAGGACTTAGCCATCCACCTCTTTAACGCCGCCATGCTGCGGCATCCGCCTGAAGTAACTCCAATTTCCACTTTCTTCTCATTCACAGACTTCTACATGTCGAGAAATGGTCCCGCTGACACGCGCAGGGCTCCCATGACACGCAGCCTGTGGGTGCAGGCCTCGGCGACTGGCGGCCGCCGCAGGCGTGGACGGCGTGGCCACTACCTGCTGAGGCTGTGCCGAGGGAGACGCTCCTGCGGGAGACGCATGATTCGCATGATGCTTTTACGCTGAGGGGGAAGGAAGAGTGGACGCCGGGCAGGGTGTTGGAGGAGGAGGTATCTGCTTCAATGCTGCGGATTGCGAAGGAGAGGTTCAGCGAGCGGGGGATTGGGGTGGGCGACGATGCTGTGGAAATTGAACAGGACTCTGAAGAAGAGTCTGATGGTGGTTCCGAGGATTCAAAGTCCGAGGATTCTGATACAGGGTCTCGAGGAAGGGGCGCGTCAGGCGCAGATGAGGCCGAGAGCGAGGCCGAGAGCGAGGACAGCAATGAGTCGCAAAACGAAGACGAGCAGAGTGAGCAAGACGAATTGGAAAAGCAGCCACCAGACGACGATGCTTCAGCGCCTGAACCAGCACCGAAGAAGCAGTACATTCCCGTCGTATCAGCTGATGACGACCTTTCCTACGAACTTCTCCGTCCGTCAGCAAGACACATCCTCTCCAAGCTCGATGAAACCCTCACAACCCTCCACAACGCCCGCATGGCTGGAGTCATCGCCCGAGACCAGAACGACGACTCTGCTAGCGACAAGTCTTCCGTCATCTCAGACGCCGACGCAGAAGCCGCCACTACCTCGAAAGGAACCCCGAAGTCCAAGCTCGCGAAAAAGCGCCCCGCTCCTGCGTCCACCTCTCCCTCATCCGAAGAAGACGACGCAGATGACGAGTCCGCTTCCGAGGGGACACCCCGCGGCAGACCCGCCCCCCAGCGCAGAAGGCGCGCATCGAAGCGCGCCGTCTCCGCATCCTCACACGACAGCGACTCGGACGCATCCCGCGTGTACAGGCTGTGGCGCGAGAACCGACTCAACAGATGGGGCCTGCGCGACTGGCGGGACGTGCTCGGCGCGGCGGCGCTGGCAGGGTTCGATGCCGATGTCGTGGCACGCGCAGCGCAGCGGTGTGCGGATCTATTTGGGCAGAGTATGGAGCTCAAGACCATGGTTGAGGAACAGGAGGGATACGTGACGACAACATGTTACCCAGGAAAGCCGATGCCGGGGAAAAAAGAAAGTGACGAGGAAGAGGAAGAGATCCATCTTGAGGAGACAAGGCGGAGACTAAGGCTCGAGGCTATGCAGCTACGAAGGGCAAGGAACAGGCGAGCCGAGAGGACCCCCGCAGAAGCAGAGACCCAAGGCTCCGATGACGAAAACGAAGATGCTGCAAGGACCAGGTCACGAAACAGACAAACAGACGAAGACAACGATTCCAGCAGCGCCGAGTCACCAGCGCAACCCAAGCTCAACATCGACATCAACACGGTTGAGGCATCCCCCGATGGTCTCTTCTATTGCCCCGTTGCGCATTGCAAGCGGCACATCAAAGGATTCCGGGCGAAGCGCGGGCTGAGGGAACACTTCAAGCTAATCCACGATCAGCCGACGGCCGAAAAAGGGGCATTTTACTGCCCAGTCACGACTTGCAAGTACCATGTGCGGAGTTTCAAGGCGCGGAAGAATCTCAGAGTACATATGAGGAACATGCATGGTACCGACCTGGCCGGGGGAGATGAATCAGAAGCAGTCACCCCCAAAGGTAAAGGCAAGGCGAAGGAGCAGGGCCCTGGGACGTCGACGCCCTTGATCAACATGCCGGGGAGCGAGGATGAGATGGAGGGTGCTGTGCATGTCGATGGATTCCTCAAACCGATCAAGATTCGACAGGGTTGGCTCTCGAAGGGAGGGCGAGAGAAGGGACAGCGGAATAGAGGTGCGAAAGACTACGCTGACGGGTAGATGTTGAAGCATTTCGTCGACAAAAACAACACCTAGTATCGAAGCTGTATGGACATGATATCGATCTTAACTCCCAACTATATCACATCCTAATGCTCAGCATGTCGCTGCTCCTTGGCAGCAAACTGCCTCTCAACTTCATCTGCAAACTCCCCGATGCTCTGAAACTTCCACTCAAACCCAACATCCCCCTTCAGCCTCTCCAGGTCCCCTCCCACGCCTTCCCCCTCTTTCGAATCTCCACCGCGCGCGATCCAAACGCTCCTCAAGCCAAGCTCCTTCGCTGGCACATGATCCGCCTTCAAACTCCTCGCCACATGCAACAGCTCCCCCCTCTCGAAACTCACGCCGTGCTCTCTCTCTACCCGCTCAAACAGGTACCGAAAATTGGCATGCGAAGGCTTGTAGCTCCCAATCCGCTCAGCAGTGTACACCCCGTCAAACTGCACAGGACTCATAGCTTCAACCGACATGGCAATGTTCCGCTCGTCAACATTACTGAGAATGAACAGCTTGAGTCGGGCCTTCAGCTTCTGCAAGCCGGCGACCGTGTCTTTGAACGGAACACTGGCGCCGGCCATGTTGCGCCACGCCGTGATGTCGTCTTCCGAGATTTGGTTGGCAACGTTGAGGTCAGCGACGAGCTCACGGAAGGTGCGGACTAGGAGCTCGTCGGCGTGGAGGGTGGGTTCGTTGCGCTCGAGGGTGTCTGAGTCGGCGTTGAAGCGCTGCATGAGGGCGGTCATGTCTTTCAGATGGTGAGAGGGGGGCAAGGCGGCATGGAGGGGGGCGAGGTGGTGGCGGAGACTGGACTCATAGTCGACGAGGGTGCCGTAGTTGTCGAAGGAGAGGGCTTTGAAGAAGGTGAGGTCGGGGTGAGAGGGCATGCTGGCGGATGCGGTGCGTCCTGGGGGGTTTTATCACGGGTCGAATGATTGATGAGAAATGATCAGTTGAAATCAAGTTGAAGACTCTTGAATCTCTTTTTATACCCAGAATTACGGGCATATAAGCCACTACCTGATATAAGTGGTGTCATCCTCATGATGACGTCTAAGGGCGCCGTTGACAAGCAGCACATGGAGAGGGTCGGTATGTCTGGGCATCAATCGCCCTTTTCGGCCATGGCGACTGGTCTCTTTCCGTCTTCGGCGTATTGCCATCTTGCCGAGTTTCCCTCACTCAAAAGATTGGGAAGGGTTTGCCCCTAGGTCTTACGGGGCGATCAACCGTATGATAGCTTCACCGAGTTACACACCTATGAATTGCTCGCAGCAGATCACAAGCATATAGGCAAGTCTTGGTGATATCGATCAAACGAACGTGATTTATGCCGCAAAGCCAATAATCTAACAAGAAGGGTATCAAGCGTACAGTAACCTTACACCACCACACGATCCAACGACAAAGTACCAATCCCCAGGCAACAAGGCCATGTCGATTCCGGGTTCCTCCAACCTCAAGCGCATGCTACTCATATCTGCAGACTACGCATGTTCAAACGCCAAAACACCACGCTTGCTCGACTACGTAAAGGGCAAAGACACTCAGTTCAGCCTCGGGCTCTTCCTCCGCGGCCCTAGACTCTGCGAAAACGCCGCCACAGACAGGGGCACGTTTTCCCTCCCCTCGAGGGTGCCTACGACCGTCTTGCGACCAATCTTGCTCTGCTGCCTTGACGTGCTGTGCTTGAACAGGGGCAGCCCGGTCGCGGCATCGCCACCATCGGCGGCGGCAGCAGCCTCCTTGAGGGCGGCCGCGCCGGCGGCTGGGTCGAACAGCAGCGAGCCCGCCGTCGTAAGGTTGGTTTGCGTCAGGTTAGGGTTCACCTCGCGGAGGCTCATGCTGAAGGGGAAGGTATGGATCGACTGTGCATTTTCCGAGATGGAGGGCATTGTCGAGGCGCGGGTCTGGCGGGGGGAGGAAGCCAGTAGATCGGGCTCCTCTTCGTTGTCGGCGAAGACGGTGGGGATGGTGCTCGACTTGCTCGGCGAGGAGGAAACGCCATGCAAGTCGTTGAGAAGCCTCTCGTGCGCCTTGGTCTTGGGCAGGTCGGTCGGGAACTGGTAGTGCATCTTCATCGGGGTGTCGCCGGTCGGTTGGTACTCCTGAATGACGGTGGTTGAGATCTCGTCGCGCAGGGCGGCCAGGGGCTGACGGAGGTCCTCCTCCATGGGGTCAAGAGCCTGCTTAGCCTCTGCTGTCTGCGTTTCCATCCTGCTTCCCAGCTCCTGCACACGGTCGAAGGTGGCTGTACAGTGGGATGAGATCTCCTCAAATGACTGCCCGACAGTCTCTGACAGCTTCTGTACAGACTCGGCGTGCTTCTCATGATGAGAGGCATTCTCGTCACGAGCGTGGGTGACAAAGTCATCCAAAGCCTTCATCTGAACGTCGAGATTCTCGAGCTGCTCGTCGACCACACGCATCGTCTCGGCATTGACCGACTTTGTAGTGCCCTGGATGGACGTGCTGTGTTCTTCGGCGGCCTGCAAATGACGTGTTAGCACCATTTCGCCTCTTCCAAGCCGGACATCCTCTACTCACATTCCAGTCGTCCTTCAGCTTCGTCTTCATAGCTTCCTTTGACGTGGCCATCGTCTCGAGTAGCTCGGCCTCCTTGACATCCCACACGTTCATGCCCTCTCCATAGGCGGCAACGTCCTTCTCGAGTGTAGTGTTGGCTTCGATAATGCTCTTCTGCAGCTCCGCCGTCTTGTCGGCGAGTCGCGACTCTTGAACCTCTGCTTGCGCGTTGACTAGAGACGTGATCTGTAAGAGCAAATTCTGTCGATCCTCGGCTGCCTGCTTGCGCTCGCCTTCCATCACGTCCTGCATACGGCTGGCATTCGCGGCATTTTGTTCCGCAATCGTCCTTGTCGCCTTCTCGAGTTGCTGTCGCAGCTTGAGGGATTCTGCGCGCTGGGCGGCGACTTGCGTGACGAGGTCCTCGAAGATGGTCTTAAACTCTTTGCCCAGCGACCGGTACGACGTGTGCAGCTGGCATCAAAGTTAGCATGGATTCATCCTGATAATCATCTCCGTCTCCGGAACATACCTGGTTGTGGAAGGTGCCGAGCTCGCTAAGCACATCCGCAGCAATCTTCTCCGCCGCCGCCGCGATAGACTGGAGACTCTCGCCAACTTGGTCCTTGACCGTATCGCGAACAGTCTTGATCTCCTCGAGCACATTATCCATCTCCTCCTTGGACCCATTCTGCTCACTCAACAGCTCTTCCCTCGACTCGACAAACTCCTGGAGGTGTCCCTCAAGGAAGCTCTGCGTAGAGGTCAGCTTCTCCAGCTCCTCGACCACAAAAGCCTTCATCCGCTCGGATATGCCTGAGACGTGCTCTCGCTGCTCGCCCTGTAGTAGTTCAATGCGCTGCTCCACCAGAGAGGTAATGTCAACGACGTGACCTTGCGCCATCCCCCACGCGCCGCGGTTTATCGACTGTAGGTCTGACTTGCGCTTGTTCTTGGCGCGCAGGCGGTCCACATCGCTGACCGTCCGCTGCAGCGTCGAGATGAGTCGGCCGCCGACCTCCGTGAGCTTGCCCTCGGTCTCCTGGTGCGCCTTGCGCAGATGCATCTCGTCGGCGAGCGACCTGCGTGTTGCGTCGAGGACAAGCTCCGTCTGGTCGAGCACGTCCTTTGTGTCGTCGAGCTGGGCCTTGGTACCCTCGTGGTCCTTCTTGAGCCCCATAAAGTTGGAGGTCAGCGAGAGGAGCTCATGCACCTTGTTCTTCAGGTTCATCTCGAGCGTCTCCATCTTGGCCGCCTGCTCCTCGAGCACGATCCGTCGGGACTCGCTTTGAGACGTCATCTCCTCGTACGACTCATTGGACAAGTAGACACCGTTGCGCTGGCGTGTCGTGATGAGCTCGCTCTTGAGCTTCTCAATCTCGGTTTGGAATTCGCGGAGGAGCTTCTTCTTGTTCAACAAGGGGTTGACCTGGGGCTTGTTGCGGATATTCTTGGCGCGGAACGCATAGTCGAGGGTGGATATCGTCTCTTCGAGGTTGCTCTTGGCGGGCGAAACGGTGGCGATGATGCACGTCTTGGTGCGACCGCCCAGCGAGTCTTGCAATAGACGCGTGAGCTTGGACTCTCTGTAGGGAATGTGCTGACTCCGGTCGACGAGCGCGTTGATGACACGACCCAGCGTCAGCAGACTCTTGTTGATGAGACCCGCCTCGGCGGCACGCTTGTTCTCGGCGCCGGACCGCTGGATGTTCTCGCTGCCGGCCAGATCGACGAGGTTGAGCTTGCCGGCGCTGACATAGTCCTCGCCGCCATCTTCATTCTTCCTCTTGACGTAGGCCGTGACCGTGAAGACGGTGTGGCTGCGACTGCTGAGATCATTGCACTTTGTGGCCGCCACCTGACGCTTCAAGCTCCCGTCCTGGAGGACCTTGATACCCTCGCCGGCGGTCTTGATGTGCTTCTCCTCCATACCCTGGACGATGGTCGTCGCGTGGCCCTTCCGGGACGTGTCGTCAAAGATCTTCAGCTTGGCGCCCTCCTCCACGGCGATCAGATCGCGCAGCTCCTCGTTGTAGAGCTCGATGAAGGAGCACTTGACGGCGCTCTCGCACTCGTCGGCTTCGAGCTTGTTGAAGAGGGCCTGGAGCGCTCTTGGGATGATGCCGGCAGCATCTGAAAGGAGACCCATGGTTTCGGTCATGTCGCCGGACATGGTGTAGGTTTTGCCCGTGCCTGTTTGGCCGTAGGCGAAAATCGTGCAGTTGAAGCCGGCAAGCATCTACAGAAGCTGTCAGTAAAGATGCCGGGAGCATTTCGGCAGCAGGCCGCAGCGTACCTCGTCGAGTATAGGCCTGACAACATCGTCGAAAACCATGCTCTGGTCGGCAGCCGGAGAAAAGGCGCGATCAAAGTTATACGTCTTGTTGCTCAGCGCGTTAGGTCCCATGGACAGGTTCACGTCCTTCCCCTTTGCGGCGTCCGCTGACACGACGACTGTGCTGTTTTCTTTGACCTCGCGCTCATTCCGACCGCGACACCTCACGACGACCTGGATGTTCGTCTCCTCGCCAAGGCTTGCTCCGCCCGTCTCTGTATCGTATTCGCGCTCCTTTCGTTTCGTGCTCGTGGTCGCCACGGAGGCCATGGACTCTGCCGGCGATACGGCGCCGTCTCGGGTGAACCGCGATGCTGACAGAGGTGGCCGCATCGATGTTCGCGCGGCCTGGCGGGTTCTGGTGAGGCTGCTCCCGGTCGTGGAGCGGAGGGACGAGGCCGACGCGATGCGCGACGGCGGCTCCCGTTTGGAAGCCATTGCGATGATTTTTGGTAGGCGATTCTTGCTAGTGACGTTTTTGGAACCCCGACGATATGTTTATTGCGAGCCGTGGGACGTTCCGAGATGCTGCAGCGCGAGCTGTCGGGGTTTGGTGATTGAATGTTTGGTGGCGGCTGGGCTAAGTAAATAATGCCTGCACGTCGAGTTCATGTGGGTGGGGTCAGATGTGCGGTGCTGTTGCCCTGACAACACGCCGTATCCACTTGGCCGATTTCCGCGAACCCTCCGACATGTCATGACGCCTTCACATTTGAGAGCTCAATTGCGTCGGGGTATCGCTCACAGACCATCTAAGAACATTTGAGGCATGCGTCCCACAATTATCAAACTTGGGTTATTGGTACAGTGTAGGTATGCTATCGGAGAATATCCATCTCTCAAATGCTCGATTTCTTCTAATGGCAATCGTGACGTGCCACCACAGCTTCAACGATTCAGATGTTCATGAAATGTGACAAATACATGTCCTCAAACTGAAAAATCAAAACATCACTGCCTCTAGCTTCCCTCAGGGACTGCTTCTCCTCGCCTTTTCATCTCTCGAAACACCAAGTATGGGGTCGAACACAAAAACACTTGAGTTTTCGTAGATCACATGGCGTACATTGACGACACAAACGTTAAGGGAAGGAAGAAGAGTGTGGTGACCGTAATTATTCGCATCGAATCAATAGACGCTTTCTTTTCGAGGTCAGGTGTCGTCGTCTTCATGAAGTCTCTAATCGTTCTTAACTCTTTGGATGTTGTTAGAACAGTGGAGAGAATCTGATCCGAGGTGTCTTTGGTTCGATCATGCACCTGTGATAGGACCTCCATGTTCGCCAGGATGCTCAACTCGGTACGACCTCGGCGCCGCTCATTCAGTGCCAGTTTTGTGCTGATTTGGCGGTTTTGTACGTCGAGTAGGGATATTTGATGGATGATGAGTCCTTCGCGGTGTTGGCTCACGAGGCTGCCGTAGTCACCCGGAAGTCAGCTCAATGTTTATGGGAAGAACTTCAATGCAATGACTCACACCTGAATGACGCTGAGGAAAACGCCGAGAGATACATAATGGCCGGTCAAGTCCCTTCGAAACTTGTCCACAACCTGGTCGTCAAGCTTCCACATGACCTTTTTGTATGATCGTTTGAGGCGATTCAACCGGCCCGCAGGGCTGGAAGAAGACAAGCTCGTGGAATACTTTCGTATCTCCTCTCGAAAGGTCTCCAAACACCTTTGACTCTGGTTCAGACATTGGGAGATGAGCGGACGAATTCCATCCAGGGTACGGATGGACTCCAAGCCGGTAAGACCCTGGGAGATCTGAGTCAGAATCCCGTCGAAGGTCTGTAGCTGCGCGATGATGTCGCGGTAGTCTTTCGCCGAGCCCCGGCTATCGTCGAGAGCGTAAATGATGTCCTTGACAATCAGGCAAATGGCAAGTAAGTCACCTACCGACCCAAAGGTCAGGGCGAGCTCCATTTGGACTGCTTTCTTAGTTGCGCACCTGTTGTTGAATGATGAAAGAGGCAGCCTGGTGTCTGGTCGGGACCGATAAGGCTTGTACGCGTGATGTACAGGGCGGTGCAGCTGCAGCGGTGCTGACATTGTGGCGGACGCTGATTTGTCCCACCGGCCTTACGCAGGCCAGAAGATGAAGACCATGTCTTGCTCGTTGGACCAATCAATTCAAGCTCGCGTGTATATGCGTACGCCGCGACTGAGCTGATGACTCAAATGGTACATAAAGAACAAGATTTCCCAAATGCGTCGGCTGCTAGAATTTCGTCACACAGGCCCAATGGAATGAGGAACAACATTCGACTAAAATACTGCAAACGAAGCTCAAGTAGCTCCTCACATGACCATCATTCTAACAAACAATATGAATACCCCGACCTCCATCTTTGCCCCTTTAATGTTCAGTCTCCTTATCTCTTGCCTTAATGAAATACGAGCAATTCCCGAGTCTAACGGTGGACTCGATCTATCCGTAAGTGTCATATAGTGAACGGCATGCAGCTCCATGATTGACCTGTTAGTATTCTGATTCACGATCCTTAGCAGCTGGTCATCATGTTCGTATTTTGAATGCTGTGAATGATGAGGCACGAGAATTTGCCCTCCGAGATGTCTTCAGACACTATCCTTCGTGCGATGATACTCAGCAGCCATGGCATCGGCATAATCATCCCCAATCCGCGAAAATTTGCGAGCGATACAGCGAACATCAGTGAAGTCAGGATTTGCATGCGTGCATGAGCTTGACGCGCAGTTAGAAGAACACAGATATCCTGCGTATGACGACATGTAGTCACCCGTTGCTTGATGACCCACATCATCGCTGGGGTTGTCGTCGGAAATCAAGAAGTACTTGGAAATCTTGCTGTGCTTGTCTTTAGGAAGCCCAATGTGGCACAGGTAGCGAATGTCGGCTGCAGCCTTTCTGGTAGCTCTGGATAAGATCTCAGACGATTTGCTCAGATGCCTCAGCTATGGTTAGACATGACTTGAGTTACTTTGGCGGGTACACTACCTATACTCGATCATGAATCAAAATTCGAACTATGTTTCTGACGTTTTATATTCATGATTGGTCAAGAGAAGTAAGTGTGCTGCTGCGCTTGTGTCCTGAACTGTATCTCTTTGGAAGTCTATGAAACGGACCAAGCCTCTGTCGACCAAGGTCGCACGATGCGTGGACCGCAAAACTGTCCGAGACAATCAGGTTATCAGGGTGTAAGCTCTTGGAGTGTAAAGATGGGTTAAGAATTGAGCTTGATCAATAGTGGTTCAATGACCTTACTGAAAGACACTCCATTTTAATCTTCACTCAGTTAGCATCATGGCCTTCGAATCTGCGGTAACACGTTGTACGTCCATTTAATTATTGAGGACATCGGCCTCAAATTTCTCCGTGTCTCATGTGCATCGGCTCCATGTTTGCACTCAGGTAGTTCAGTAACCAAGTCGGTCAACCCATGCAAAATGGGCATGATGAATCCGCTCAGGGAGTGCAGACGTCAATGGTGGTGCATCAGTGTAATTCCTTTCGGTCTGCTGGGTACAGACATTTCCACGGCCCAAGTGAGAATTAAGTCCGGGTCTCCGGTCTTACTTCCGTGAACTAAGTTCAAAACCCTCCGGTGCCAACCCGTTGTCGCGAACAGTCTCCCGCTTGTGGCTGGGTGATGTAATGGGTTCAAATCGACCAAGGTTCATTCATACAATATAAAACATCTTTTCCTACCTGATGTTGTAAAACTTTACGATCACCAGTGCCGGTCCTGTCCTCGCCATCAGTATTACAACGGCCGCCATTTCGATCCCCAAGGGCTCAATCAAACTCGCCGGGCTCCTCTTCAAGCCGGCCTCCCTCACCTCAAAGATCCCCGGCATCGTCATCGTTCACCCCACCGGCGGCGTTAAAGAGCAAACTGTGAGCATCTACGCCAAGAAGCTCTCCGACAAGGGCCACGTCACCATCTGCTTCGACGCCTCGCACCAGGGCGAATCCGATGGCCTGCCCCGCTATCTCGAAGACCCAGCAGCCAGGGTATCAGACGCCTCGGCCGTGGCCGACTATCTCCAGGGCCTGGACTACGTCGACCCCAACCGCATCGGCATAGTCGGCATCTGCGCGGGTGGCGGCTATGCCACAGCAGCCGCGACGGCCGATTACCGCTTCAAGGCGCTCGCCGTCGTCAGTCCCGTCAACATGGGCCTCGGGGTCCGCCTCGGGTCCCGCGGCGACGACGACGCAGCTCAGAAGGTCGCCCTCCTGGAGCAGGTGGCCCAGGCGCGACAAGCAGAGGCACTAGGCGGCGCACCGGTTATCGTTCCGATCACCCGGCCTACTCTCGACGAGAACCCGAACGAAGGAGGCGAGAGACGTGTATGAGTACTACATGACACCGCGGGCGCAGCATCCGCGATCGGTGAACAAGATGCTGCTTCGCTCGCTGTCAATGCTCGCCAACTTTGATCCCTGGCGATTTGCAGACATTTACCTCAAGCAGCCTGTCCTTATTGTTGCGGGGGAGAATTCGGCACAGAGGTGGCAGGCCGAGGCGCTCTTCAAGGCTCTTGATGGGAGCAACCAGGGGCTGAAGAAGATTATTATGCCGAATGGAGGGCACGTGGACTTTTACGATCAGGATGATTATGTGAACCCTACGGTCGATGAGATAGTCAAGTTTTTCGAGCCTGTAGTTTGATGTAGGACAAGAGCAGTCAATCAAAGGACGTCAACAAGCTTTGTCGACTCAGCCCCAATCTCAATCTACCTAAGGAGGTACCTTGTGTTGAACAATGGTTTCAATAAAGATGGGATACATTGAACCAACGTGTAGGTTTCCTATAAGTAGCATGTTGGCAAATGTCTTGCAGCTCACTGCAATCTAGCGGCCCAAGCTCAGCCCAGCACTTGCAAAGGTCTGATGGCTCAGGTCATCCAAGGTACGTCTCCAAGCGTCGTAATGTCATGCTGGTGACGCACGATGCGTTCGGCCTGGTACGTACCGATTTCCCCACACGAGCCGAACAGCTCTTCCCGGCCCCACCCCGCAAGTGCAAGGCCTGCGGTGCAGGGGTCTACCTACAGTGGAGTACCTTGCCTACTACAGTGGACTGTCGGGGGGTCCGAAGAAAAAAAAAATCGAATTGGAGGACTTCCTTTGAAGACTGGTTTTCAACAACGCAATCATGGATATCCTCAAGGTGCTCTCGCGCGGCATCAAGCAAGCGCCCAAGGGCTCCAAAGCCGCCGGCACATCTATTGCCAACCTCCCCTCTGCCGGTAACCGCACCAACCCTCAACTATTCCACGATGCTGTGACCGCAGCACCGGCGCGGGGCAGCAAGAGGAAGCGATCGAAGCACGACGTCGAACCCGAGCCTGAGGCTGACGCCGACGCCGACCTGCCCGAAGTCGACTTCTTCGCCGCGAAGCCAGATCCCGCCGAAGACGATAGCGATGTTGTGGTCGAACCCACCAAGACCGTAGAGGCACAGTCATCGCCCGCCAAAGCCCCCAATCTCCTCAGCGACGACGAGTGCCGACAGATCCTTCGCTCCCACCGCCTCAAGCTGACCCTCCTTTCGAATCGCCATAGGAAGGAGGCCAAGGTGACCAAGAGCAAGAAGAAGAAGAAGGTCGCCGTCGAGGTCAAGGACGAGCCGCTGCAGCTGCACACTCAGCCTCTGACCTCGTTCCGCGAGCTCCAGTCCGTCTATAATATTGCCCCAAAGCTTGCCGAGAACCTGCAGCATGAAGCCTACAAGGTTCCGACGGAGGTTCAACTGGGCGCACTGCCGATTCTCCTGCGTCCGAAGACCGCGTTTGGCAAGGTCCCTGAGAAGAAGGAGATTGGTGACAGCTCAAATGGGGTGAACTTTCTGGCGGTGGCCCCGACAGGTAGCGGCAAGACGATCAGCTTCCTGGTCCCCGCAATCGACAGCATTCTACAGCGTCGTGCGGCCCAGGGGGATGAGGCCGAGCACGAGCTGGGAGTTATTGTGGTTGCACCCACGAGGGAACTCGTCTTTCAGATTGTCAACGAGGGGCGCAAGCTTGCTTTAGGCACTACTATTAAGATTGCGGGTATGCGGAAAGATCTGCGATTGCCGACGGAGGAGGTGGACAGGCCTGCTACTGAAAGCAAAGACAAGGATGAGGTAAACGAAGTCGAGGATGATGAGGAGCTAGAAGAGGAATCGGGCGAGAAGGAAGGCTCTTATGCGAGCGACGAGGAAGCATCTGACGAGGAGAGCGAAGGAGGGGAAGACACCTCAAAGCCCATCAGCAAAGCCGACATCCTCGTCACGACCCCCGCACTCCTTCTTCACTACCTCACCAAGGGATCATCCAAAACCCAAAAGACCCTGCCCTCAGTACGATCACTCATTCTCGACGAGGCTGATGTCTTGCTCGATCCCCTCTTCCGCGATGCCACAACTGGACTCTGGTCAGCCTGCACGCACCCTGACCTGCGAGTCTCGTTCTGGTCCGCCACCATGGGCTCCAACATTGAGACCCTCGTCACGGAGATGCTCACTGAAAGGTCAGCCACAAGCCCCCTGGTCCGCCTCGTCGTCGGCCTCAAGGATACCGCCGTCCCCAACATCACCCACAAGCTCATCTACACCGCCTCTGAGCAGGGCAAGCTCCTTGGCCTCCGCCAGCTCCTCCACCCCACGTCAGGCGACGAGTCTGGCCCTCCACTGCGCCCGCCCTTCATTGTCTTTACGCAGACCATCGAGCGCGCTTCGGCCCTCGCCGAGGAACTCAAGTACGACATACCCCTTGCCGCTGGCGGTCCCGCCCGCATTGCTGCCCTGCACAGTGGTCTCACCGACTCGGCCCGCGCAGGCATCATGCGCCGCTTCCGCGCCGGCGAAGTTTGGGTCCTCATCACAACCGACGTCCTCGCCCGCGGCGTCGACTTTGCCGGCGTGAACGGCATCATCAACTACGACATTCCCGGCTCGACAGCCGCCTACGTCCATCGTGCGGGCCGCACAGGTCGCGCCGGTCGCGAAGGTGGTGTCGCCGTGACCTTCTACACGAAGGACGACATACCCTTCGTCAAGACTGTCGCCAACGTCATTGCCATGAGCGAGAAGCAGGCCGGCAAGACGGGTGACGCGGCGGGCGTGCAGAAGTGGCTCCTCGACGCGCTGCCGGACGTCAGCAAGGACGACAGGAAGAAGCTCAAGGAGAGGGGCGTCGAGTCGAGGCGCACCGGCGGCGAGGCGGCCATGATCACGTCGCAGAGCGGGTGGGAGAGGCGGCGGGAGAATAACCGGAAGGGTGCCATCGAGGGGAGCAAGCTGCGGAAGAAGCAGGAGAAGAAGGCTGGCGGGGATGGCGAGTGGGGTGGCATCGACGACTGATTGCATAGCGAATCGTGGTATATGGCGTTGAAGGCTCATTGTAGGCCAACATTTAATGAGGAAACATGTCTTCATTCTCACCAGCCGACATACTACGTCGTGCTTATTCACACTGCATACCCTCTCCAAAAGCTAGGTCCCCTCCGAATGCGCCGCTCCTTGGCTTGATACGCGACCTCGTCGTCGGGACTGATTTTGACATTCACCTCCCAAACCCTTAATGCTCCCTCCACAGGCTGCGCGGCCCTTTGCTGCTTCGCCCTTGCGATAACGGCAACCATGTCTGCCTCCGTATTTCCAGGAACCCCCGCATGCCCCGGCGTCCAGTTCATCTCGACCTCCACGCCCCTTCTTCCAGCTCGTTCACCAACCCGTTGATACTCTCTGCGAGCTGCTCAACCAAAGGGTTTACCTCACGGCATCCATGCGCCAGATACATAAGGGCACTTTGACAGTCCGAAAAGACCCTGACCATATCAAACAGCGGCCCACTACAATCATCCTCCTCCATGGCAAAGCTTCGAACATCACATTCATAGCTCAGAGAATCCCACTCCCGCACCGCGACGGCGAGAGCCTGGTCTTTCCCGACAAGCTCGCAGACACAAATGCAGCCACCGTGGCCCGCGATGTTGAAGGCGCGGTGTTCCCATTCGTGGACCTTGGATGAGTGGCGGAAGACGACAGCGGCGGTAGCGGGGAGGTCGCGCGCATTCTCATACAAGGATAAGGCGAGGGAGGCGTCAGTCCACAGGATGAGGGGGTTTCGTTCCTTGGAGCTTGGTGGTGAGGATGCCTTGCAGGCTATTTCCAGGGCTGTCTGTCTTCCGTAAATGTGGACGTTGTAGAAGTATGAGCCGAGAACCGACGTGTTAGTGGGTGGATCCATGTCCGTTTGGTCTTGACCGCCAGAGTCATTGCAGAGGGCGGCTTCGCGTAGTGCTGCGTCCACCCCAATTCCGTAGGAGGATGTGGATTTAGCGATAGCTTCAGCATCCTTCATCTGCTTCAGGCTTCGCTCATCCTCCCGACGTCTGTATTGCAGTGGAGTTCGAGCAGGTGGCCAGGAGCGACAACCCGGCACTCCTAGTGCGACGTTATGCTCCTCGAAGAACCTGTAGACATCCTGGGAGACAAATCCTCGTTTATGTAACATCCTATCGAGGAGTCAGTCGTTCGTTCATATGCATCGATCGCAAGGGAGGCGCGGCATGCATGAGTCCTCGTGACAGACGCTTCCGCGTCTTTGCTCTGTTCTCGATGCGCTTATTGCGAACGCCGGCGTAGGCTTTGATAAGCTGGACAACATAGGCTAGTGCAAGACGTAGACTGGTGTTGACCTTTGTCCTGGGGTCTGGTACGGGCACGAAGCCTCGAGGTGCTGCGAAGAAGGGGTAAGCCTCCTCTACAGTGGGTATCTGATCTTCTGATGTCTCCATGGTGTGAGGTATGTGATGAGATGACATGCGACATTCGTCTATGACTCTTCCCATGCCGGACGGAAAACTTCTAGATATATAGAGGCGCCAGGACACAAGGTCCAGAATCAGCTTTCCTTGCGGAGATCACTTCACTCACCCATGCCCTGGATAGACACCTATCTAGGCTGATTGTAAGTACGTACATGCCGAGAGGGCTGCCAATTACTTCATTATTTGGTTCTACACTGGTGACATTTAAATATCCGTCGACCACGATGTTCAGCTCCAAGAAAAATGACGAGAAGTATCCTTCCTACCTACCTACCTAAGGTACCTACCTAGGTAACTACCTCAGGGATCGTTTCGACGTGCGGCGTCTGATGCGCAAAGAGGCAGACATATCGAAAATTGACCAATCACGAATTTTGGCCAATCGAAGTACATCAATTCACGAAAATTAAGGGAGACGGCCAATGCAAGGGCCCGCGCTTGGCAGGACCCAACCGAGACACGGCTACAGCATGTCATCGAGGTCAGCCCAGGGCGACGGAGTGAGGGCGGCCCAACGCCAGCCAGACCTCAAGTGTGGGGTGGGGTGGGTGGTGTCCCTCCTTAGGTCCTCAGGTCCTTGGTCCCGGCTCCTGTGCATCGACATCTCTTCTTTCCTTTGACCTCCATCAACACGCGACCTCACGATACAACACTTCCCCTCCGACTTCTCCCCTTTTACCTGTCCCCTCGAAGGGTCCCACCATCACCCGAGGGCAATGACCATACCACGCCAGAGCAATGGCTGATTCGGCCAGCAGGTCTTTCGACACCAAGAACCCCAAGTCCCCTGGTCCCCGGTCCAAAGTCGTGCGATCTCAGAAGATCGCTGCTGCCTCACCCACCACCGAGTCACGTCCTCACAGGAAGGGAAAACATCAGGAACAAGATGATGAAGATGATGAAGAGGATGACGAGGTTCCTGAACGGCCTCCCGTCCCTCGAAGCCACACCCCTGGTCATCTCTCCACCAAGAGCCAAGATCGCAGACGAAAGCCCTCTGAGCTCTCCATCCGACAGCGATCCCAATCAGCCTCTCAGGCCTCTCTTCACAGCTCCTCCAAAACTCCCAAGACACCAGTGTCCTCAACGAGCACCTCCTCTCTGACGCCGAAGCCGCCACCCTCCCTACTTCCCAATAAATATGCCACCGAGGCTGAATCTGCTCCCACGAGCGCCGATGGCCGAGACAGAGACACCCGCCGGCCCATGGCATTACGTTCCACGTCAGCCATAGCTGGTAGACCAACACCTGGTCCAACACCATCTCGGACAGCAAGCACGGCGCACTCGAGCAGCGCACAGTCGCATGCGAGAGCACCCCCGCAGCGCGGCCAGTTCACAGCCTTCCCCCCTCTCCAGGACCCCAAGACGGCCCCCGATGTGCCCCCAGCGCCAGCTTCGGGCATGTACTGGTCTCGCGCCCCCGTCTCGGGCGCTCCGCACACCTCGCTGCGAGCTCACACGACAACCCTCGTGGGCTCCAATATCTTTGTCTTTGGGGGCTGCGACTCGCGCGCCTGCTTCAACGAGCTCTACGTCTTCGACGCCGACGCCTTCTACTGGTCGGCGCCCCACGTCGTCGGTGACATACCCGTGCCGCTGCGCGCCATGACCGCGACGGCCGTGGGAAAGAAGCTCATTGTCTTTGGCGGTGGCGACGGCCCGGCGTATTACAACGATGTCTACGTTCTCGACACGACAACCTTCCGCTGGTCCCGCCCCCGCATCCTGGGCGATCGTGTCCCCTCGAAGCGCCGAGCCCACACGGCCTGTCTGTACAAGAATGGCATATACATCTTTGGCGGCGGTGACGGTGTCCGCGCCCTCAATGACATCTGGCGTCTCGACGTCAGCGACGTGAACAAGATGTCGTGGCGCCTGGTATCGAGTCCCGATAAGGACAAGCCCGCCTCGGCACCACCGCCCCGGCCCAAGGCCCGCGGCTACCACACGGCCAACATGGTCGGCAGCAAGCTCATCATATACGGCGGCTCCGACGGCGGCGAGTGCTTCAACGACGTCTGGGTGTATGATGTGGACGCCCAATCGTGGCGCGTCGTCGACATACCCGTGACCTATCGGCGGCTGTCTCACACGGCGACCCTCGTCGGATCCTACCTGTTCATCATTGGTGGCCACGACGGCAACGAGTACGCCAATGATGTGCTGCTGCTGAACCTCGTCACCATGTCGTGGGACCGCCGCCGCGTGTATGGTCTGCCGCCGAGCGGACGCGGATACCACGGAACCATATTGTACGACAGCCGGCTATTCACGATTGGGGGTTTCGACGGCAGCGAGGTCTTTGGTGATGTGTGGATCCTTGAGTTGGCGGTGCATGCGTATTACTCGCAGATCAGCCACTTCACGATCGAGGTCTAAGCACGAGCCTAGAGACTTTTGATATTTCATGTACGTAGCGTTCTGGGTTGATGATGGGGGATTGCCGGATATTGGTCTGGAGGAAACGGCGGCATCTTGATTTACCATTTTGCAATACAAATTTGACATCACAAAATCATGAGCAAGTGGTAACAAGTGAAGTATATCCAAGTAAATTAGGCGCGCCAGCCATGGCCAGCTTTTCGTCCATCGACATCTCGTACACGCTCCTCAGAGCTCCCCAACGCCAAAAAAGAAAGCACAAATGTTGCCCCAACGCCTCAAAGTCACCGGGCCAAACTCGCTCCGCTCGTCTATCAATCGCTCCGTCGAACAGCTGGTCAAGGCCATTTACTGCTTCTGCGAGACCTTGCCGCTCTCGCGATCCTTGATCCTCTTCTCCTCGGCAGCGACCATGTCTTTCCACAGGTCCTGCCCCTCGTACTCCTCCTTGTGCACCTTCTTCTCAATGAGGTGCTTGTGCTCGGGATCGTTGGGGTCAAGCACCATGACCGTCTCCCAGCGGCCCTCGCCCTTCTTGGCATCGTTCATCTCGAAGACGGCCGTGACGACGAGCACGGCAACAGTCAGCGCCTGGGCGTAGACACGAGCCTGCACCAGCCTCTGGGCGCCGGTGAGGTACTTCTGCCTGTTGACGATGGCCATGGCGGCACCCATACTGGCGATCCACGAGCCGAAGACGATGCCGTAGCGGTTCGTGCGGCCCCAGCGCATGAAGGCGTCCTGGGCGGTCTCGTTCTGGTGGGCCAGGTCGCGGGCGCGCGCGGATGCGTCCTGGTAGCCGTACATTGGGTCCTTGGAGTGGGCGAACTTGATGGACTCGCGGTCGGCGTTCACAATGGCGCCAAAGGTGGCGGTCGAGGTGACGAGGAAGGTGCGGAAGGGGAGCGTCAGGGCGCGGAAGGCTGGGTAGCGGCGCGAGGCGAACATTGTGCCCGCGATGCCGCCAATGAGGCCGAGGGAGCCGCCGATTGCGCCGCCCTTGAGGACGACATTGTAGTGCGCCTTTTCTTCTTCTTGGCTGAGGACCTTCATTGCGTCTGTTGCTTGTTGTCTGAGATTGAAGGTGGTGGTGTTGGTGGTGGTGGGTTGTTGGTGAAAGGTATGAATAAATTTGTTCGGGACAGACCCAAGACCGAAAAGTGGTTCGAGGCTGATGAAGAGTAAAGTCGTCAATGGATGATTGCGTTATGATGTGATGCAATCGGACTAGATGCAGGTCAAAAAGGATCCAAGACCTTTTATTCAAGCTGCAGGGAAGCTGAGAAATGTGCTCATGGGGAAAAATAGCAGCAGAGCAGACGACGAGACCACTGACGGCGATTGAAGCTCCAGCAACAGCTCAGTCCTGGTCGGCGGCAGCGGGAAGTGGTGTCATCGATCATCATCAGGGCAGGCACGACGGGCGACTGACGTAACGCCAAACACGAATGCCTCGACACCGAGAAACATCCGATCCTCCTTCTCATTGGCCTTGATGCCCCAAGACTGCTGAATCAGCAGAGTAGAGCCCGCCGGCAGGCCCCGAAACCGCCCAACAGGCCCTTCCAAGGTCGTCTGATGCTGCTGCTTGCAACCCGCAATTCGCCGTTTGCTTGCGGTATTCCGAACAGCGAAGCCCACCCGTTCAGATCCCGACCTCAGCTCACCCAAGCTCACCTACCTCTCACCTACCTCTACCTTAGGTAGGTACCTTGTAAAGCTACTGACGTGCCCTTCCCTTAGTCATCCTTATCCTGGAATGGATTGGTCTCGACCAGACATCAGTACAGCCACACCACCAGCCATCAGCCCTGCCACGATCAATGCATCTCCGGGCCTCGCTAGCCGATTCTGCCGTGGTACGTCGCCTTTGAATCCGCTACAAAACAAAACAACCAAGACAACATCACCAACCCCGACCTCTCTGCCGGTGTCTGACTCAGTCCTCACTTACTCCTAAATTCTCCGAGACATTCCTCGTCCCAATCGGTCCTCAACCTAATTTCATGGCAAACTTATACCTGTACCTAAACCTGTACCTAAACCTGTACTTAAACCTGCACTTATGTACATGCCCTTGCCCTGCGCGGCTCCACCGTTCGTCTGTCGTTGAGCTACAAAGTTCCGGTAACAAGTGGAACAATAGGAACGGAACTGCCACAACAGCGCCAAAACAAAAAGACGAGGCTGTTCCCCATTGTCGTGTGTGGCTCGATGTCAGAGGCGAGCTACTCTCGCAGCCCAACTTTGGCTGTGAATTCCAGGGTCCTGTCGCTTGTCCGCCCGAGGCTCGGCTCAGCCTCCGTCCGTCGGCCGAGTGCAAACATCGATCAGAAAGACAGGATGAGGGATCGTCTCGTTTCGATTGTCCCATTCAATCCCCTCACATGACACATCTCTCTGGTGGCCCGACGACGGGGTAAACACCGATACCCCAAACACCTCGTCCTCGGAACACATCCAAGCCCCCTCGCCCCCTCGCCCCCTCGCCCCCCACGCCGCACACACACACGTTCCCATGATGCCCTAATCCCTGGAGCCGCAATCCCTGGAGCCGCGCTCAGCTTGTCCGAATTTCAACCCCGGCTTTCGCATAATAGTCGCTGCCCGACCAGGTCGCCCAAGCGACACTTGTCCTCAGAGCTATGCGTCCCGTGGCGGGCATTGTCAACACGATACAATTTGCTCGATTTACCCGTTGGCGCGGGCAACCTTGTCCATAAGAGGGTAGTGCTCGGCTGTCCTCACGATAATCCTACCCTCCGAGCGGTGAACCTCATGAAGATCCGTCCCTCTTGGCTGCATTTCCGAAATTCAGGGTCCTTCATGCGCCGCCGCCGCCGCCTCAGTCTCACAACCGCCCGTGACCGCCCACCCACCCACTTGCGTCTCACGGGCCAACACTGAAGCTCCGACGAGACACCTACTGAGGGGAACTGGAGATCGAACTTAGAAGGGGGGTCCGGTCCAAGCAACAAAGAACGAAGAGGAGCAATGTTTTTGACATGAAATCCCCATGCTCTCTGGTCGCACTGGACGCTTCAACCCCTGGCGATCATCCTTCCTCTTCTGGAACCCTTCCATGATCCCTGTGCGCTGCGTTGCGCACTGGCTGGCCAGGGCGGTCAAGCATGAACAGTGCTTGCCCACCAGTCGTTGACACTTGACACCGCCGTGCTAATAATTTCAGGGTCCTGGGACGTTGCTTGCCCGGAAGCCAATCCCCATCAGGCGCACAGCGTTGCCACTGGTTTGGCTCGCTAGCCCGCCGCCAACCCGTCAGCCAGCCGACCGCTGGTCTCGCCAGTGGTAGCAGGGCCAGACACTGAACCATTGCCACGATCCTTTGTCGTCAACGTGTTCGTAGATTGCCGAGGACTGGGTCAAGCATCTGACAAGCCACGGGCCTCGATAGCCACCGAGGCTCGATGGCTCCGCCTACTCCAGGCGAGGCGAGGCTCAAGTGAGCTCGCCGCGGCACTTGCCACTTCGAGCCCCCATCCGAAAGTCGAAACCGGCTGGGTGTCTTGCTCCGCTTGCCTGTCTTGCCTGTCCATGGAATTCCTTTCGTGCCCCTCTTGCCGTGCATCTAGAGGTCTTCTAGATCCGCTCGGGTCTCAACCGCAAATTGCACACTCTGCACCCGCTTAGCGTGCTCTGTCAATCCGCCTCGCTGACCTACCCACTGCTTGGCCGGCATTCTCCGTGCTTGCCGTAGCGTCGCTCGTCCATGTGGCCAGCCCTTTTCTGCCCAGATGAGCCGCCGGACCAGCCAGGCAGAGCCGCCGCCAATTTGGCCCCAAGAGAGAGGCTGATTCCAAAGTCTGACGATTGAGGCGACATCGAATGCCGAAGCTAGAGCCTCGAGACTCAGAAGAGAATGGGGACTATGCCACGCGCTTACGGGAGCCCATTTCCAACTGGGGTCTTCCCGGCGCCGCTTTCATCAGCCACCGACACAAGAGGCAGGCCGGGATCGGCTTCGGCGCCATCGCCGGCGCCACCTCACGAGGATCAGGGAATGAACGCCGTTGCCTTACGTACTGAGCTCGGCAGGTAAGTAAGTGTCTTGGCCTAGTGGTTGCTGCAAGCTCGTGTGACGGAGGCCCTCGTGTGTACTTAGTACCATGGTTCTTTTTGGGCCGTTTCCTAATTTCGTCGCGCCTCCGAAATCTGTATTCAGGAACCGACGGCCAGCGAATCCACGAATGTTGCCGGAGCTTGGGAGGCTAGGCCGAGTTGCCTGCTCTTGGTACCATCCGAACCAATCTTGTGCCCCCATTCGCAAGCCCACTGAGCAAGTCCCTCATTCGACCAAGGTCCAAGGGCCGCCTTGTCAGTAATCTCCTGGAAGAGCCATATGTCGTGTAGCTCTCAATCGATCGATGGCTGACAGCCTAGAAAGCACTCAAGAAGCCGTTCACCCGTGGCCTGGCGACAGGAGAAACTCGCATGTGCCTGCCAAGGGGAGCAAAGATCTTCTGCGCGTGAGGTCCTTATCCACCTAAGTCGCCCACAAAAGAGTGGGTTGAGTGATGTCAGCGTACTTTTGCCGAGTTGGTCGAGATCAGGAAGCCATCGCCAGATCGATCTCGAGGCATTGGGTGCTCTGGACACCGACTTGGTCTCCACCATGATACGGTGCCATGATTCGTCGACCGCAGATCACAGCCTTGACCCGAGCGATATCCAATGTCATTGGCGTTTCCTGCATATCGCCGATGGGAGTTCGAAGACTGGTTGTAACAATGCCCGCGCTTGCCCTTGTCCCAGCGCCGCCGTTACTAGTGAGCGCAACTGGCGGAGGCGGTTGACAAAACCAAATGCTTCTGATGAGATCATACAAGAAGCGGAATCGGCCCATACAGAATAAGATCGCAACCCGATATTGCTATGCATGTACGATGTCATGTCGTCTGCAAGTGCAGCTTGCGAGTCAACAGCCTGGCGACCCGGATCCGCAACTTTCTGGTGTAACAGCGACTTTGTCAAGCCACGACCCATAGCTTGAATGGAAATAGTCTTGGCAGGCAATAGACTTCGAGCTCGCGGCCTGAGGCATGCACAACCTACACCTACCATCCACCGTCCATTGTTAGAAACGGCCTAGCCTGGCTGGCAAATGTGCATGGCCCATCAGCCCATTGCGGTGGGCGGCGGCGTGGATGTAGCTCCTTCGGCGACACATCAAATGGGTGGTGTCGTGGCGGGTTGGGCGGTCGAGAGGTAGACGAGGTTCGATGCACACTGCTTCGGGACCCTTGACCCGTTATTTTGCTGAGTGCATGCAATGCGGGTATTGTGTTGCATGGAACGGCGAACAGCGCAGCGCAACGCAGCTAGCATCTTCACCGCCTTTCACAACAAGACTAACATGTGCCCCTCGCATGCTCGATTATTGCCAGACTGCCAGCCCCCCAGCGTCAAAGAAGCAATCCCGATGGAAATACGGTCTCAATTCATCTGACACGGGAGCGTCAGAGAGACATGCGCTAGCATGGGGTTTGGCGTTCAGAGGCTTGTCGCCCAAGGACGCAAGCAAGGATGCGCCGACAGTGACCCACGCCGAGAAGTCTTACGGGATTCTGAGCCCTGCGATTCGTTGCGACCCGGGCATTCTGGTGGGAACCGTCGTGTGCTCTGTTGGATGTTTCCACCTTGCGCCCCCTTGCACCCACCGTCTGACCTCTGCCACTGCGTTGGTAACATTTGTTTCTGCCGCCTCGAGATTCTGCCAGATGCTCCTTGGCAAGGCGCTCATGCTCATTGTATTGTTTAACAGCTTCGCATGTGCAGCGATGGGCATCGTGGGAGACTTGGTCGCTCCACGGAGCCTCATATCGCCATGACTCACAGCAACCACAAGGCAACAGTCCGAGACGTCACCATAAGCTGATAGACCTTGGACGGGCTCGGTGTTGCTGGCGGCGAAGGAGGAGCTGCAGGTTGTGTTGCCGCAAACATTGCTGTAATGACTAGGAGGTGTGGCAGTCAAGACGCTAATGATCCCGCATGAGTCAAGGGCGGTACAGCGGCCAGCCTCAAGAACCGGCTTGCACCAGTGGACGGACGAATCTGGTCCCCCTCCTTCTGCCCCTGCACAACAGCGCTTGTTAGTCCATGCGGTTGCTGTCCATGCGCGTTCATGGAGCACGGGGATGCTTTGCAGTATGGTGGACCACCAAAAGTCAAGTGTCAAATGTCAAAAGACAGGAGATCGAGTCGCTGGGTGCTTCGACGGACAAGTAGGTAAACCATCGGACCGCGACAGCACTATCAGTACTCCCGGACGGAGCGCAATCTTCTCGGAATCGCATCTCCGCCTTTCCTTCAACAAAATATAGAGATATGTATAGAGCATTGTGACGAGATCAAAGATGTTGAAGATCTGGCAGATGCATGATGAGTGGTATCAGACTTGCACGACCCCTGGTCGGCGAATTTGCTGGCGGCTGTACAGAGAAGATCTGACGTGGGATACATCATCCCCGTCTCATTATTTGGGACTCGACCATATTATGCTCAGTCTCTATGACATCGTATCAGTTCGTCACCTGGTAGACACCTTAAGATCCAATCTGTGGTGCATACTTGAAATATGCCCCTAGTATGTGATGTCGAAGGGACGATGAACTTGGGAAAGCTCCAGGCAGCTTACCACAACACAGCACATCTCTGAGGTGGGCAGAAAACTAAGCCTAGTGCGTCCGAACGGAACCAGGCGTTTTCAACTGTTCTGTATCTGAAGCCCCTTTGAGACCCGCGGCGAGTGGAAATGACCGCACAGTGGTCGGCATTACTGGTCATAACGTAACGCTACACCCCTCGCTCGACCTGGTTATGGGGTTCAAAGGGGTATTTGGAGAGGGGAAGAGCCTGAGGTCTTGAGCTTTGATGAAAACCATTTGCGTCGTTGCAGGCGTCGTGTATGTGGATGTCTCGTACTCGGGCGGTCAAGGGGCATCCTAACCAGTCGTGCTGGCATATGCGTGTCGCTGCATGTGAATGAACAACGTAGGTAGCCATGGATCACGCCGGTCGGTAATCGGCTCCATAACGACCGCCAGCCCAGTCCCGCAACTCCAGAAAATGTGATATGGTGGCGACCAAAAACCACTGTGTTTGGGACTGAGAGGCCATGACACTACGTCTTCGGCAGGTTGCATTTGCAGATCAACAGACCAGTCGATGGGATGAAGGGACTAGTCGGTCGATTAGCTCGCTAGGTGTGGTGATGGAGGTGTAATCCAAAGGTTGTCTCATCGAAGAAAGAGTTCCAGGAGTTGCCACAGAATTGAGCTCCTGTCTCGTTTGTGCTGCGCGGTTGGTCGATTTAAGTTCCGCCTGGGGAGTCATTAGGAGCCATACGAATGATGCCTGCCCGGAACCTCTGGTCTAGAGCGGCGCATGGCGGCCAGGCAGTCGGGGGCGTAAAGTAGTACTGAGGTAAGGTAGGGTGGAGGAGTGGAAGAAGCAAAGTCTCGCGGCGATAGCTGATTTTCGATGCGACCAACGGCTTCAGCGTATTGGTGAAGCAAAGCACAGATGAAAGCACCACCACTGAGGCGAGTACGTACTTACTTACCCCTGGGCGGAGCGAGACAAGAAAGAGGAATGAAGGCGGCGAAGGTGCTCGGGGGTGCGGTGAGGTGGAGCAGCAAACAACACATACACAGCAATGCTCAACAACACGGCGGGAGGAAGGATGGAAGGAAGAAAAAGAAGAAGGGTCTCCTTCCGTGCGCATCATGAACGACAGGGAAGCACCTGCCACCAAGTGAGCAGATCGCTGACTTCCAGGACGCCGGTGCGAACAGGGACTGGGAAGGAGAACATACCCCGACCTCCTTCCCTCGAGGGTGAACGCAAGGCTCCGTGGCTCCTGCTGGTGCCTCGTGGAAGTGGGAAGTGGTGAGGGACAGCGAAGGGAACGGTTACGGTTCAAGGTTCACGGTTCATGGTCATGGCCCAAGACTGGGAAAGCATGGAACCCGGCAGGTACAAGTGGCTGACCAGGTAAGGTGGGTGGGGGGCCACCTACCGTCTCTTGCATGACTCCAAAAGGTACCTTGGACTGGGCGGTAGGACCACTCATGGGGCAAGTATTACTATGACGGTCGCTTCCTCCAAAACAACAGCCAAGACGGTCACTTCCTGGTCACTGTCACCTCCAGCGACCATCCATCCCATCACACCTGGACACTACTCACACGGAGATCTTGGAGTATACCTCTGCCGGGCCTCGCACCTCGAGTCGTCTCGACTTGACTCGGAATCTCCTTCTTCTTCTGCCACTCCCTTCCGATTCTGACTCCCGTCTAGAATATCAACTACTTCATCCTCCCAGTGCCCTCTTCTGTCTTGGTCAAGCAACTCTCATCCGTATTACCATCACTGTGCTGTATCTACCTTGACAGGTATCCGGGCACCCATCCTCCATACCGCTCAACCATTAGGTGCCCTTCAGTTTATTATCAGCGTTACCCCGAAGGCACCCCGACACTCAACAGTTCTTGCCAGGACTCTACCTCTGGTCAGAAACGACATATTGAGGCCTGACCCTCAGCCATCATACAATCGAGCTTCAAAACTGCACACCTTCACATCATCATCATCATCCTGCTCTGTCGGCGACACCAGCCTTCACTTGCGGCGTTAGGCGTCCACTGTTTGCCATCGCCTACTTGGCCGCCCACCTCCCGTCGCCCAGCGTGTGACAAACTGCCAAACTGCCTCGGCCTCGGCCACTTCAGTGCATCAGCCGCTAGCCAACCCGCCGGCGCTCATCAGTGCGAAGCGAACGAACTGCGCAACTGCGAACGCCCCGACAGGCCCTCCTCTCACCAACCTGTCCAAGTCCGGCATCTGGCTTACTTCCGGATCGCCTCCTACTTAACACCACACTTCTCCAAGTGGTCTGGCTGCGATCTCAGCCGACTCGGCTCAACACGACCCGCAAACGTCGAGAAACGACCCTCCGTCCCCCAAGCCTCCTGCAACACATCTGCAGCTGCCGCACCCTGGCCTGCCACTCCCCCCATCTCCACCGCTTTTCCCCTGTTATTACCTTATTACCTACTGGCGCAAAGTACTGCCCAAGACCGCCGACCCTCTTCTGACACTAGCACATCCCGCTTGTCCCAACTCATCAATCGCCCTGGCCCTGCACCTGCGCCTGCCCTGTCTGCGCACTGCAGCCCACAGCTGACATGAAGAGCGCCCTTCGCTGGTTCGCCCCATCACCCTCCTCCTCATCGAGTACCGAGGACCCTAAAGAAAGAGACCCGTCCAGCCGGTCCGCCGCTGCCGCCGCCTCCGCCTCTGCCTCCGCCCACTCTCATCACTTTCACGCTCACACGCACGCACTCTCGTCACACGCAACCAAGGCACAGAACCCCTCCGTATCCAGACGCTCCCGCTCCCCTGGCACCGCCGACTCCTCATCGCCCTTGTCGGACAACATTTTTACCTCACCCTCTCCAGAGTATTCCCACTCGGCCTCACTGACCCCGAACTCGCCTCAGCCCGCCACGCCAACCGATTCCTACACTCGCGACGCCGCCAGCCTCGCCTCCTCCAAGCCAATTACCATCGCCACCCCAACGCGTTCTTCCTCCA
This sequence comes from Verticillium nubilum, assembly GCA_002851675.1. Taxonomy (NCBI): domain Eukaryota; kingdom Fungi; phylum Ascomycota; class Sordariomycetes; order Glomerellales; family Plectosphaerellaceae; genus Verticillium; species Verticillium nubilum. The sequence continues at coordinate 105,773 of NMXI01000061.1, forward strand.
ACAACTCTCCCGTCGCTCTTCCACCCAAGTCGAGTTTCGACAGGAACCCGTTTGGCATTCCCGAAGACCAGCTCGTCTTTGCTCCCATCTCCTTCAGTCAGGATATTGACATGACCACTGGGCCCTCGATGGATTCCGCCATGGGGCGCAGTCGCCAGGACTCATTTGTGAGCGCCGGACCCAAGCCCATTTCCATGAACAACACCAGCCGCGACAATGCCAGTCGTCAGAGGCGCGAAAGTCTCGCTGGTAGCCTCATGGCTGGCGCCAGCTGGGGTGGCATGTCGCTCGGCAGCTTCATTCGCGATGAGTATGTTCCTCTGAACCCCGCCTTCCTCTCCCACCTCGTTGCGCCTTTTGCGCCGCATTTCCGCGAACGCTTGACTAACGAAGGACCCTACTCGCAGCATGCTCATGGCCGGCACCTCGCCCTTCACCCACCAACAGTCTCCGTCTCTTCACTCCTCCTCCTACCTTCCCAAGTTTGAAGCAAATTTCATGAAAGACTTCACGTGTTGCGGACTCAACCTATCTAATCTGCACGAACTTCTGCAACACTACGAGGAAGCCCACACTCAGCCGAGCCCGAATACCACAAGGAATGGGCCATTCGCCACCCAGTTCGCTCCGCTCTCGCCGCCGACAGGCTCCAGGGCCTCATCGGCACGACCCTCCATCGGCTCCGTCTCCGCCCTGGGCCAGCAGAATGTTTCCAAACTTCAGCAGTCCCGGCCAAGCCCTAGCATCTCTTCAGCTGGCATGGCTAGCATGGGCGTCCAGATGGGTCAGCAACAGGGGCAGCAGCATCCCATGTCAAATCACATGGACGAGTTGGATGCAGTTGAGGACATGGAGATGGACGACGCCGTGGGACACATGGAGATGGATGATGACAGCCAAAGGACGATGCACCAGACACGGCAGCTTTTCGGCCAGCAGCAACGACCTCAGCTTCACGTGAACTCTGGCATCACCCAAGGCCTTCGCACCTCACAACCCACAACTCCCGCCGCTGCTAGCTTTGGCTTCCAGCATAACCCCACGGTGTCTTCCGTCAATACCCCCACCCTGACCACCCACCAAAGCCCACAGCAGCAGCTTGGAAACACTGGCTTCCAGAACAACCAGATGGACAGCATGGTTGATGAGGAGCTCCCTGGCATGCCTATGGGCGGCAACATGGATCTCAATGGCGCCAACTTTGGCGGCGACATGGGGTTCGGCAACACCAACAATAACGCCGCCAATGCTGAGTTCTGCATCAATGATCCTGGCAAGCACCTCTTCAGCCCTGGCGGTGCTCTCACAACTCAACAGAGAGCTCTCCAAGCCCAGCTCGTTACACTGGGCTTTGACCCCAGTCAGCCCAACAGCGCGGCCAACACAGCCCTGATCCAGAAATTCAGCGCCATGCTGCACAACGAGGAGCAGAAGCCATTCAAGTGCCCAGTCATTGGCTGCGAGAAAGCATACAAGAATCAGAACGGACTAAAGTGAGTTGGCACAGACCCCCACCCCCCTTAGCATCTACGGCGTGCCTGACCATGATGCTTCCAGGTACCACAAGCAGCACGGTCACCAAACACAGCAGCTCCATGCCAACGAGGACGGAACGTTCTCCATCGTCAATCCAGAGACGGATGCGCCATATCCTGGCACACTCGGCATGGAGAAGGAGAAGCCCTTCTCATGTGACGTCTGCGGCAAGAGGTACAAGAATCTCAACGGTCTCAAATACGTATGTGCTCACCACAGACCCATGCTCGACAAATTTTGCTAACCCAACATCAGCACAAGGGACATTCTGCGCCGTGCAATCCTGATTTCAAGCTCCTTGCGGCTGGACTCAACATGCCGGGTGGCCTGCCCGGTCTGATGGAGAATCAACTTGGCAACCTTCCCGGTATAGGTGAGGACCAGCAGATGATGTAGGGCGCCCACGTTGCGTATACTTCAGATTCTGAAATGATGGCCCGCGTCTCATGGCCAGATATACCTGCCGATCGTTCGATGTCTAAGTCCGAGACAATACCCACATCTTCCGATTGATCGGGTTTCTACCACATCAGAACGGAAGGTCAGCTTCTGCATTGCGCGGCGTTCGTAATCACTGTTATTTTCCTACACGGCTGGATCCACCCCACCTCGACTTCCACAACTGTTCGCCTTCCTTTGCCTGCCTTATACCCAATAGATCGGCCGGCGCCACTCGATGGTTTGGGACATACAGCGACGAGCCCCTTCAAAACACACAGCAGATTCTAATACAACCGACGGAGGCGGCCTCGTCCACAGAAGAACATAGACGTGCGAAAACGTTGGCTGTGGTTTCTTCAAGGCAGGGAGCGACGAGCAGTCATCGACCACTGACTTGTTTTAAGTCTTTTGTTTCAAAGTTTGTTTTATCCGACATGTTTATTTCTGGCGTCATGTGGGGCGAGGGTCGGCTTCGTTGTTGACTCCGAAAAGCCATGCTATGGTACTGGACACGTGAAGGTGGTGTCATGAGTTTGACGACAAGGAGTTGCGCGTTTTGAGTAGCCTCGGTTGTACACATGAACAGGTGCCGACTTCGGCACCAGGAACGGCGAGGACATCCCCTCTCCGTTACAAGGCGACTCGAATTACGGGATTGGTTTACTCGGCGGGTTTTCTGTTTGATTTTGCTTTAGCTGCAGGAAAACGCTTGCTAGACTGCAGGCGTCTGACGCTGGGATAAGAGGATCGGAAAAGTAAGCAGTGTGCGACTGGCATGAGGCCAAAATAGATAACTTGGCTTCCATTACTATTGCTCCTGTCTCCGTCTTTTGTGACAGTTCCTCCGATACCCTTGTGTCATGGCATCAGAGTGAGCGACTTACGTGACTCGCTGCTGATGGTGCAACGGTCCCTGGTGCGATCGCCGTCGGGGTCATTTGCAGCATTTGGGATTCATCTGAATCAACCACCATGTCTCCTGCAGTGGGTAAAGGCGGGGTCATCCTCGCATTCGGAGTAAATGGCATCTCGAAGGGCCATGAGATAAACAAGGATATTGAATCTGTCCGCCTACGCCTGCTGTACGCACCCTGACTCGCGCATAGGGCCAGCAAGCCAGGTGCAGGTGCGGTGGTACTTCCCCTCTGTATGTGGGCAAATAGCAGGAATTCGATGATCGGTCGGGACAGGGAACCGGGGGGTTAGAGAGAAGGTGTTTGTGTGTGTGTGTGGTCGGCAATCTATCCAGTGTAACGGATGAGGCACCCTGTCTACTCTCCGTGGGTTAGCAGCTTGAGTTTCGATAAAAAGTTGGTACTACCGCAAGCCACAACTACGTCTGCCCTATCTGCGTCCTCTGCGAAGCGGAAATAGAGACTTAGGGGATTTCATCTTGCGCTACGTTCTCGATTCTGAGTCGCGCGTTGGAGTAGTGTGGTGGCCCCGACTCGCGGCGGGCGGCCGGGTGAGGGACGCCGGGGGCCGACGGGGTGTCAAGGGGGGTGCCACGGTTTGTCGGCCTTACAGGAGATCGACGCGTGTTCCCAAAGGGTATGATGCCATGATCGTCGGCGCGGCTGGGACGTGGCAGGGACAGCGGGGAAGACGGTTTGAGGGGGGAGGAAGACCTTCTGGAATAGGTATACTGGCCGATGATGAACGCTCTCAAGGATCGGAATCGTGGAGAGAGAGATAGCACCAATTGATGCGATCAAATGTATTTGCTGGAGGAGCTAGGGATAGGGAACGGTGCGCCCATGGTGACGTGAACCAAACGCCTTGCGATGCACCCACCGTAACTCATGGAACGAAACAAGAACGATAGGGAAAACGGTGACCGATCAACGCCTTCATCGAGTGAGCAAGGGCAAGGGTTAGGGGTGGCAGTATTGTTCCGGACGACAGCATCCTCCATTGTCGATAACGATCGAGGTTCAATCCCAGTCCTTTGTCGGAATCCGCCCGATCCATGTATTGTTGTCGCAGTCAGACGCACATCTCTTACCCCCCACGCTCGAGCACCGTCATCCGATCTTTCCATACAAAGCCGCCGGTCATCGGTTCACCAGAAGTGAAATCATAACCAGGTATCCTGCATGCAAGTCATGTCATACATACGCGCAGGTGTCAGTCAGCCCGGACCTCCAGTTTAGCTCATCTCTTCGTCATCGGGGTCGTCCTCCAACATTTGTGTAGTCTGGCTGCTGAAACTCTGCTTTCTGCCGACGCTGTCACCGTAACGCGAACCGTTGAGACTACCGACGTATTCTAGCTCCTCACCTCCAACGACACGGCCTTCCATGTCGATCTCCTGGGATAATTCGACAAGGGCTGTCCGAGGTAGACGAAGGAATCCTTCGGTTCGGACAATACGGCCCCAATGCAGGAGGCAGAACTGGGCAGCCCGCTTCCTCAGCCACTCTTCGTTAGCGAGTCCGGCCGAGTGCCATGTGATGCAGGCGTGATCGACATCGAGTTCCTTCGACAGCCGGTTGACGCAGAGAAGTCTCAGGTGTGGAAGGCCGTATATGTTGGACATGACGAGAAGACCAGCAACGTCGCCAAGTTCCGTTGTGGCGCCACTACCCTGCACAGATGTGCCGTGAATGCTATCTGTGTAGAGGTAGTATAAAAATGCTTTCACAACCGAATATGGCTCCGGGATGTGCATTTTCTTGGTATGAAACTCGGCCATTTGGGAGTTGTACAGTCGAGCGAAGTGAGGCCACCGTGCCTGAAGGATTAGTTTATGCACGTGTATGGGTTGCGATGTGTGTGTGCCCGGAGCAAGCCAATTCTGGTCAGGAGTGGCATCGCCGCTTCGTGTCATACCCTCTTCTTCCCATGGCCAATCCCCGGCCAAGGCCGTGATGATGAAGTCGGTGCCGCTCCCTGATTCAGGGGGTTGGTCGAATAATGAGGCCAGATCCGCGCCCAACCCTCGCGATGGCTGATCAATGGCTCGAGTCGGCCGTGACTGTGTCACAGGCTCCGATGCGAGGTGGTTTCCGAGGAACCCGTATTTTCGAAGATCAATTTCCATAATATCGCTTAGGTATTCCTCGAATCCATTGGGACCCAGATCGTTTGCAGGGGGATCTGTTGGACAGCCGAGGAGCCATGCCTTGGTTCCGTCCTCATTCATCGTGCAGTAGTGCCAGCGATAGCCGGACTTGAATATCTCTCTCCCTTCGGCAAGCTTCTGCCACCGAAGTGTCTGGAGGTCCAGAGCCGACAATGAACATTCCTTAGATGTGATCGTGGCGGCCGGCGTGACAAAATCGAGCAGCGTTCCGGACGAGTAGACATGGAAGTGGATCCCGGATCCTTGTGGGGGTATGCTCGGCCCGCCTACGAACTTCAGCGACGAGATGGTGCCCGGGGCCGGCGGGGCATACGTCTTCATCTGGAAGGAGGGCGGGTTGACTTGTTGTGTCCGTGAATTGGCAGCATATCCAGAAGTGCCAACGGCTGGCGTTTGTGTTAAGCTGTAAGGGGCCCGCGGTGAGCCGACAACGCGATTGGTGCCCAGGCTTCGGTCATAGATGCCAACGTTCGGCGCCGAATCGAACGCCGGGCTTCCTTTGAGGTCGAGCCACCACAAGTCCCCAGTCTTGTCCATGTCTTCGCCCATACCGCCAAATACCCAGACTCTGTCGTTCCAGATGTAGACGGAATGGTCGAAACGGCCGACGAAGCGCCAAGACCGGGACCAGGTGAACGTCTTGAGGTCAAGATAGCAGATGTCGTCCAACACGTAGTTATCGTTCCCTGTGATACCTCCGACAATGAATAACTTGTCCTCGTGCAGAACGGCGGCATGCCGGGCGCGACCCTTGGGTTTTGGCCCTGTTGTTTGTGGCATCGTCCAGTGGGCGGTCTTGAGGTCGAAGACGATGAGGTCGGATAGGTATGTTCGATGCTCGTTCTCGCCACCGAATACAAGCAGTTTGTCGCCGGCGTACATGGTCGCGGTATGTCCTGGACGAAAGTCAGATACCTGAGGAGTGTGTTGAGATCGAGGACATCTTTCTTACCCATCCGGACGCCTGGGATATCGCCATAATTGTCGATCAAGCTCCACTGGTGGCTGTTGAGGTCGAGCTTCAAGACGTGATTATACACCTCGTCGGTATATTGGTCGAATCCTCCAAAGGCATAAATGGTGTTGTTGCCACAATAGGTTACGGAAGCATTGACGAGACATGCTGGTCGCTGGCCCAGTGTTTTCGTCACCTTGGGACGATAGCCGTCCAGGCCAGTTCTGTTCTTGATGGGCGAGTTCGGCATGATGTAGGTATTATTGCCAGAACCATCAGAGCCAGGCGAGCTGTCGGAAGGACCGGGGCCACTGGAAGAGGGAAGAAGAGAGGATGAAGAGGCATGGCTGATGGTGTTGATGTTGGTAGTGGGGGTCGATGCTGATGGGCCGCCAAAGAGCGACGGCGTGCTCACACCGGGCGTGCCAGATTGCGCCGCCATGATGGTGATTAGAACGGATCCTGATCCTGGGCGATTATAAGGAAAGCGTAGCGGTCATTTCAGAGCATCAGAAACAAAAAGAGCGTTGCGGCGTGAAGGTCGACGATAGACTGGGAGAAGCCGGCCTTGAAAAATATTTGGGACGATCTTGACAGACAAAGGAAGCGGACGTTGAGGCAGCGCAGCCGCGGTCGTTGCCTACTGTTCCTCTTCTGGCTTAGTGGCTGGCTGCCCTGGGTCGGGGAGCAGCTGGCAGGCGGTGGCATGAGGCAGAATGAAGACTGAACGGGGCAAGAAGGCACTGACCTCATCGGTAGTGCACAGGCCAAGAGGAAGCCACTGCAGGGACAGGGCTGATTTTGTGGGCTTCTGGTTGGTCTAAATCGGGCTCCCCGGGTTGGCTGCCGGAACATTGCAGCAACCGTGACTGGGGTGGCAGGGATGCCTGTCGTTGCCCGGCCAGGTCGATAGTGGGGCATAGAGTAAATAAAAGAGGTCCATGGTCGAGGAGACCACGCTCAACCTCTTCTTTCTTCACCATGCACACTCGACATCCGCAAACCCTTCAAAGCCTCCCCACCTCGCTCTCCTCAAGCCCACAAGCCTTCAAAGAATCATCAAGTCCTGTTAGATCTTCGCTGCATCTCGGCCGAGCTGATCGCCCCTACGACTTCGATACCATTCTTTGCTCTAGGCATTACAACTCGACCATTCGAGATTATCAACTACGATTATACTAACGGTACCAACACCAATCCAGGAACCTTTTGCTAGAGTCTCTTGGAGCTCTCAAACATCACAATGGCCTCAGCAGCCGTAACCACACCTCTCAAGTCCCATCGTGGGCTCTTTACTACCCGCACCGCCGGCGGCCGGATGCCTTTGACTCCTTCGCCTCGCCATTCCTCGACTACCTCCATCCCACTGAACCTCAACTCCTCGCCTTACACTCCCGAGCGTCAGTCAAGCAAGGACAGCTACAAGCCCACCAAGTCTACCTATGGAGGAAACCTTACTGCCCACCTCGCCCGGTCCACAACAAAGCCCAAGTCCTCTCACCGTGACTCGCCCAAGTCCAACATCGCCCGAGGCGTCTCTACTCCTCGCAAGGCTCTTGAGCTCGGTGTGTCTGACTTCACCCTGACTGGTTCCGGCAGGACTCCTTCCAGTGCCAAGCCCAAAAAGTCCCAGAGGACAAAGTCCAGCAAGACCACCATCAACTACAGCGGCGATCGCTTCATTCCCAACCGCGGTGCTAGCTCTGCCATTGCCAATGTCGGCAGTGGCAAGCTCGACCATGCGGAAAAGCGCCCCAAGTCCAGCAATGGCGACGGGTCTACTGCTCTCTCCTCTGCTGCCGATGAGGCCCTGGCTGCCCTTGAGGGCCTGAACATCAACGACGACGATGAGGAGCCTGCCACGTACTCCCGCCCTTCCCCCAACACTGTCGCCTACCAGGACTCCCTCGCCACTGCCTGCGGCGTCAACCTGAACACCCGCATTCTTCAATTCAAGCCTGCTCCTCCCGAGTCTTCGAAGCCCATCGACCTTCGCCAGCAGTACAACCGTCCTTTGAGGGCCGCCACAACTACCAGCGCGCAGTTCCGTCGCCGCGTTGCCACAGCTCCTGAGCGCGTTCTGGATGCACCTGGCCTGATTGACGACTACTACCTCAACCTGCTCGACTGGAGCTCTGGTAACCAGGTTGCCATTGGTCTAGAGCGCAACGTCTACGTTTGGTCCGCCGATGAGGGAAGCGTTAGCTGCCTCCTCGAGACCAGTGCTGACACCTACGTCAGCAGCGTCAAGTGGTCTGGCGACGGTGCCTATGTCGGTGTCGGCCTTGGAACTGGCGAAGTTCAGATCTGGGACGTTGCTGAGGGCTCAAAGGTTCGCAGCATGTTCGGCCACGACACCCGCGTCGGTGTCATGGGCTGGAACAAGCACCTTCTCTCGACCGGTGCCCGCAGTGGTCTCGTCTATAACCACGATGTCCGTATCGCTGAGCACAAGATTGCCGAGCTCGTCTCCCACACCTCCGAGGTTTGTGGTCTCGAGTGGCGCTCTGATGGCGCTCAGCTCGCTACTGGCGGCAATGACAACCTAGTCTCCATCTGGGATGCCCGCTCGCTGTCGGTCCCCAAGTTCACCAAGACCAACCACAAGGCCGCCGTCAAGGCTCTCGCCTGGTGCCCCTGGAACATGAACCTCCTCGCCACGGGTGGTGGTTCGTATGATCGCCACATCCACTTCTGGAACTCGACGTCAGGTGCCCGCGTCAACAGCATCGACACCGGTTCGCAGGTCACCAGCCTTCGCTGGAGCCCCAACTACCGCGAGATTGTCAGCTCCAGCGGTTTCCCTGACAACTCTCTCAGCATCTGGAGCTACCCTACTCTGGTCCGCAACGTCGAAATCCCTGCCCACGAGAGCCGCGTCCTGCACAGCTGCCTGAGCCCCGACGGCCAGATGCTCGCCACTGCTGGTAAGCTTCCTTCAATGCATAAATTGCGATTTCCTTGCTAATACGTTACAGCCGCCGACGAGAGCTTGAAGTTCTGGAAGGTTTTCGAGAAGAAGGCCGGCTCCAGCTCCGGCGTTGGTGCCACTGGCTCCTCAGCAAAGGCTGAGATGGCCAAGCAAATGACCATCCGCTGAGGTGTCACTCATCTCATGCTCGACAACAATCTGATATTGCTGTCGCCCGCCTGATCAATCAAACGACAAATGTAGGTATCTCAGCCCCCGGGGCATTCAATGTTCTGGGTTTCCAGCCGGTCGGAGTCATCTTCAGCAAGCAAGGAGTCGGGGTGTTACTGCTTCCAACGCACCGTGGCACGAAAGAGCTTCTCCACGATGGAATGAGACGAATTGGTCATGACGGTCACGATCAACGGAATGGGGGCCAATTTTTTGACGGTACATTTGTGCCTTTTTTTTCAGATGGACCAGAATTGCTCGCGATGCATGTGCGGGGGAAAGTGCCTGTTGCACAGCAGATATCAGGTGGGGGTAGTCTTTTGTCAAGTGGCCTGCCCCTCGGCGTTCTGGGATATGGGGTACGGAATAATAAGGATTTGCTTTGATCATGCCCTAAATGTGCAAGTGCGTGCGGACTATGCTGTTTCCTCGCCTATGCTTACACGCTCGATCGACACCTCATCATCAGTCCCTGAAGGTGATGGTCTTGGTCTTCACCCACTCCCCCAAAGCACCGGCGTTGAATCTGCCATACCCGCTCGCCTTTGCTCCGCCGTGAGGCAGCGCCGGCTCATCGTGCACAGTCATGTTGTTGATATGCACGGCGCCCGTCTCAATGCCCCTCGCGAAGCGCAGCCCCCTGCGGAGATCCTCGGTGAAGACGGCAGACGACAGCCCATACTCGGTATCGTTAGCGATGCGCAGCGCCTCCTCCTCCGTCTCAACCTCGAACAGCGAAACGGTGGGACCGAACGACTCGGTCTTGTAGATGTCCATCTCGGGGGTGATGCCGCCTAGGACGACGGGACGCATGGCTGTCGCGGAGGCCTCGTCGGCGTTGGGGTCGCCGGCGACGACGCGGGCGCCCTGTGCGACGGCGTCGCGGATGAGTTTCTTGTTCTTTGTGACTGCGGCGGCGGCGATGAGGACGGGGGCGTCGGCGGCCGGGGAGAAGATGTTGCCGATCGCTTCACGGAGGGCGGACTCGAAGGCCGAGGCGACGGACTTGTGGACTACGATGCGCTCTGTGCTCATGCAGATCTGGCCTGCGTTGAGGAAGGCGCCGAGGGCGCACTGCTGGGCGGCGAGTTGGAGGTCGGCATCTTCCCAGACGATAGCCGGGGCTTTGCCGCCGAGCTCGAGGAGGACGGGCTTGAGATTCTCGCCGGCGAGGCGGCCGATGATGCGGCCGACGCCGGTGGAGCCGGTGAAGTTGATCTTGCGGACGTCGGGAGCGGCGATGAGCGCGGCGGTGACGGCCGGGGCATCGCTGGGGTCGTGGGCGAGGGTGTTGAGCACGCCGTGGGGCAGGCCGGCTTCGTGGAAGCACGAGGCGATGGCCCAGGTGACGCGGGGGCTCACTTCGGGACCCTTGAGGACGACAGTGTTGCCGGTGACGAGGGGCCCAGCAATGGCGCGGACGCCAAGAATGTATGGGGCATTCCAGGGGGCGATGGCGAGGACGACACCGAAGGGTTCCTTGACAACAAGGGCGGAGACGCCTTCTTCGGCAGGCGTAGGGATGGCGCCCTCGAGAGAGCTTGCGCGGGCCGCGATGTCCTTAAGCATCTCGATTGACGTTTTGATGTTGAAATCGGCCCATGGAGGGGTGGCGCCCGTCTCGCTCGTCACGTAGCCAGCTAGCTCGGCGTGACGGGAGTTCATAATCTCGGCGGTCTTGATCAGTATGTCACGGCGTTGGGCGGGCTTGAGGGCTCGCCAGGCGGGCAGGGCCGCGGCGGCTGAAGCGACGGCGGCCTCAGCATCAGATGTCTGGGCAGAGGCTGAATGGTACAGGCGTTTGTTGGTTGCTGCAGAGGTGACGGGGAACGTCTTGGAGGTGACATGTTCAGCGCCGTTGAGGAAGAAGGGGACAGTGGAGGGAGAGTCTGAAGAAGCCGGGGGCGGGGCCGAAGAGCCGGGGGTGGGGTCGGACATTGTGGCTGTAAGTAGGTGTGTCTTGAGTCGTGACGAGGGACGGATTCAGGGGGGGGGGGATCCAAGATCTTGGTTCTCAAAGAGAGGGGAGAGAGGAGTGGTCGTTGTGAGAGGATTCGGCTTTTGTGTAATCAGATGGGTCCACTGGAATTCGTGTCTATGAGGTAATGCTTCGATGTGGGAAGTGGTTCTTTTATGGGGTGAAATGGGGTGAAGGATGCAAAGTCGCAAAGTCGCAAGTTGATCCAAAGTCTACCGGGTTGCACTAACCCCGCGAAAGGTCCGGGGAGACATATCTCGACTATCTCCATTGACCCCGCACCGGCAATGAGGTGAGGCAAACGCGGCGGCAGTGAGACGAGGCATGCCTGCTGCTGTGCTCTACTCTGCACATTGAAATGAGCAGAAGTGGCAGGTCCAAGTTCCACGCCTTTCAATTGTCTCCCCTGATGCAAGCTGTTCTTCCATCATTATGAACCCTGTCAGCATGCTGGTGAACGGCGCGGTCAGTGTCTAGAATGCAGCTTCCCAGACCAGTCAAACTTCCGCTCTCTTCGCGCTTCAACAGGTGTTTATCCCGGCTGGAAGTGCAGGCGCCCCATGAGCACATCCCTTTGCATGAAGGCTTATTTTTCATTTCGTTTCAATTGACGCGATTCGTTCCATCCCACCATTCAGCTTTGTGGAACTTTTTCCCAGCCGTTTTGTCTGTCGATCTTGAGCGTAGAGTAGAGCGTGTATGCCACGTCAGACCTGAGGTGAACAATACTCCCATGTGACTTACAGCGAAGTTGCCATAGTGTTCATGTCGATCATGACTGATGTTGGACTGAAATAATGCACACGCCTGCATCCCATCCCCTGATCACCCGGCGAGACGCGACGTGCAAGCCCCGGGCAGCCTCGTGTTCCCAGCGGGGCGGATACCTGCGGGGCGCTGGTTGTGTGCCCGGCGTTCCGCTGTCGTTGCCATTGATGTTTCCTCGACGGAGGGTGATAGCTCTGTAATGATTCAGAACCCCGCTCGGCGGAGACCGCTCGTTGTAGGGGGTTGGAAGCTACACAATCACATGGCCGGGAGCGGGAGGGTAACGAAGCTCGGTGACGGGGCAAGCCAAGATATTGGCAGCTCGCTTGGGCGGTGTGCTGTCGACGAGTGTCCTCCTCTCGAGTAGAAGGAGCTGTTTTAGTCCTTATTGCGTAGGTCGAATGTACATAGTGAGAACTAATTCATGTACCGACAGCTGCTTCATGTTGCTGTCTGTTTCTCGTGCTTCCACTTCTGTAATATTTCTGGCTGGACAAAGGGTTGAGCAACAGCCGACGTGTCCACTTGAATAGTATCCACTACAAAGTCATCAGTAGAGAGACACCATCTGTGAGCATGAGAAGCCACAACCTTTGGGAACGGTTGCGCCCGGGAGAATGTATTGCACATCTCGACGAGGCCTGGGTGACTCGGTGTAGGCACCCTGACCTTGGTATGGTGGGGGGAAGGTCAGCGAGACAGGTGCCCTCGCTTTCGCGGGCTGCTTGTCGGCAGCCATGTTTTTGAAGCAATAAATGAGAGAGCTGTGATTTGACACCAATGATCAGTGCTGGAGATGCGGAAAGCAGTTGATTTTCTCATCACGAAGGATGCAGGAATGCTGACATGGCATGCCTGACACGTACCAGATCAGAGGTGGACCGCTCAATCCGGCGACTCGTCTAACCTTGACCTCACAGGCTGGCCGCACCATGACTAATGGTGGGCAACAGTCAGGGACCTGCCAGCCACGCCTGCCACACCAGCCGATGGCGCCTTCTGCAAACACGGCCCACTCCTTCCATCTGATGAAGAGGACCCCGCCAAGCAAGCAACAGGCTGTGGTCTCGACTTCTCGGGGGAAAACTGCACGTGCCTTAACTCCAGCCAATGACAACCCTAAAGGCCCTCTCCAGCCACGAGCTAACGGTGAAGAACCCCGCCCGGTTGCGTCTCTCGATCAAAGGAAAGAGAGGCACACCCACGCTTATTATTACCTGGGCAAAATTCGAGTCGAGCGAGTCGGGCAAGAGCGACCCCCGCACACAAGAGGCGGTCTTTTGTCTTTCAATTCCCCCCCCAATTGCCCCATGGTCAGCGTAAGGTAGCAAAGCAAAGTAAAACTTGTACCCAAGCACACCAGCCTCCGTGGTCGGACGTCCCCCTTCAATATCACAGCCCTCCTCCTCACCCAACCATCGCGACACCGGACGCTGGCCACACACACCCGACATCTCGGCTCGGAGCAAGCCTATTCCCCCCCCCTTCTGCCTTCGCCCATGGTCATGGACGGCGCTGCCATCCTGTCTGCTGCTGCTGCTGCTGGCGGGGCCACGCCTGTCAGTCCTACCAGTCCCGCGAGTGCCCGTCCAGGCAACACGCCGATTAGCATCGGCGTTGGACCCAATGGCGTCAAGAGGAAGCGAAACAGCATGGTCATGAGCAGCCCCGGCAGTCCGGTCGGCCAAGATGACGATACCCTCCTCGACGGCGACCCGAAGAAGCGTCAACCTGGCGTAAAGCGAGCTTGCAATGAGTGTCGCCAGCAGAAAGTGAGTCACCCCCGCCTTTGCTCTGCCTTCTTCTTCTCCAGTTCAAGCCGGCGCAATGTTTGCGACGGCGGCCTTGCGGGATCGTGACAGAGAAGCATCCAGCTAGGCCGATTGCTAACCCTGCAACAGCTCCGCTGCGATGTCGCCCAAGACCCCTTCCAGAGCTGCTCCCGTTGCAACCGCCTCAAGCTCGACTGCAAGATCGAGTCCAATTTCAAGCGTGTCGGCAAGCGCAGCAAACATGCCGAGATGGAGAAAGAGATCGATACTCTGCGAAGAAAACTCGGCCGCGCCCAAGCTCAAGGCTTCACCGTCGAGGACGATGACCACGACCTGCAGTCCCCCGTCGCCGCCTCGGCCTACACACACACCCGCAATCCCTCCCTCATGGGGTCCGATGAGGCCGTCTCTTCCTTGCTGCACCTCAAGAGAGGCGGCTCCTACAACATGCCACGATATACCCACGAGCTGGAGAACGTCCGTCTGACCGAGGACTCCGTCTCTCAGCTCTTTAACATGTTCTTCAACTACTACCACCCTTATCTTCCCTTTCTGAACCCGCAGCAGTCGCCCGACACATACTACCAGCAGCACTCACTCCTGTTCTGGACCATCATCGCCGTCGCCGCGCGCCGCTATAGCGCAGACCCCACGTTGCTGACGACACTATCTGGACCGTTGACGCGGCTGCTGTGGCAGACCATTGGCGACGTGCCCAGTAGTTACTACGTTGTCAAGGCGCTTTGTCTGCTGTGCACCTGGCCTCTGCCCACGAGCACAACAACAGCGGATCCGACACACATTCTGTGTGGTGTCATGCTGAGGACCGCCACGGGCATTGGTCTCCATCGCCCCAACCACACCCAGGACTTTTCCCGTGTTTCCGTCGATTTGAACAAGGAGCAGCTCCACGATCGCGTCACGACGTGGGCTGTGTGTAATATTGTCGCCCAATCCATTGGTACAGGCTACGGTCAGCCAGCTTCGACCCTCTACGACTGGACACTGGCCGTGAGGCGAGGCGAAGACGGTCCATTTACTCTGTCTCCAGTTCTTGAGGCGAGGCTGCAAATTGAGAGGTTCTGCGACAAGGTGTCCAAGGAGATGTACAGCAACGCCAGTGACTCTCGGGGTGTCGCAGGTGACGAGCACCGAGCGATGCTGATGCGCGTTTATCGACGAGACTACGGAGAGCTCCAGGCCTCCATTCTCTCACAGCATCTTGGGCCGATTGTTAACCTCCATCTCAGAGCAGCCGCCCTCCATCTGCGGCTGGCGGGCTTCTTCGACTCAAATACTACCCCGGGTTATATGGATGACCTGATGGGCCTATGGCGCGCGACGACTGCTTTCCTAGACCACATTCTCGAGGACGACAAGGTTACATCACCTGGCCAGAACACGGCCGGTCACATTCTTCTTTACGCCTCCAACTACATTCAGCAGATGCTCGTAGCCGCGGGCTTCGCCTTGCTCAAGCTGAGCAAGTCGTTCTTCGCGGAGATCATCGAAGCCGAACGCAGCCGCAGTCTATTCCACAAGACCTTGAACGCCATTCGCGCCACCAGCGTTATCAACAACGACCTGCAATCTCGACTCGCCGAGCTGATGGTGCAGATGTGGAACGGCGCCCGACATGATATCAAGTCTGTCAAGAGCGACGAGGTGTCGCCTCGACCCGTTGTTGACGACACACTTCAGCTCAAAGTCCGCTGCCGTCACAGCATGAGTCTCGTGTTCGACTCGGTATGGCGCTGGCGAGAAGACTATCAAGCCCAGGGCCGCGGCACACTGGACGGTAACTATCTCCCCCCTACCCCGTCCCTCCCTTCCCTGTGCGCTGGCTCGATGCATCCAAGTCTTCTTTTTGAGTGACTGCGGTGACTGACAACAGGCGCGCACACAATAGCCCTGAAACAACCTACTAATCCGGACTCAGCGAACGAGTCCTCGGCTTCATCGACGCACATGGATTCGACATTGATGCCCGCCACCGCCGGCGCGCAGAACCTGCAGGAGACCTCGGGCAACATGCTGGCAGCGACCAACGGCGCCCTCACCCCGGGCGCCACCACCGCTGGCCTTGGAGCACCACCAGGAGGGCACAGCACCGCGACCAGCAACGGCAATAACGGCAACCTGCTGAGCGGCATCAACTACACGGACAACACGAATTATGACTTCTTCGATCCCCAACACTGGATGCTGGACGGCCTCCTGGACTTCAACTACTCATTTACTCAGCCTCTTGAGGGGGCATAGAAGGCTCCTTTTGGGCAGGGCCAGCGAGCGTACCGCCCATGAACACGTCCCGCCACTAAACCCTATTCCCTACCTGTTTTCCCTTCTCAACCCGGTATTTGCGCAACCGACTCGAACAGGAGCGACAGCGGCACGGCAACTCCGGGCAGACTATCCGACCAGTCGCAGCAGGCCGTACCATCAACATTGTTTTCTAAGCATGCTCTTTTGGGATCATGTCTTACCCCTGGCATCTTTTCTTCCTATTAGTCGTGATATCCCATGTGGAAGGAGGTACTTTTTCTTTGCTAATGCCGACGTGGTCACGATGACGACTCATGACGGACAGGCGGTGAGGTTCAAATTTTGATTCCGTTTTCGCCGGTCTCCTACGTCGTCTGCTTTTTCCCTCAAAAACTTTGCGTTGCTCAATTACTTTCCCTGTCTGATTTCGCCGTGCGTTTGTTGGGTTGGTAAATCAAAGCATGGCAATGGATGGGGGGATGGAGTTGGTGTTTTCTTGATGCTTTGGGACTGGCTTTGGGGCCGTTGAGCGGGTGGGCTCTGCTGATACACTCGTATTTCCGTAATGAATTTCACGTGCTACTGTGTATTTTAATCGGAAATTACTATGCCGTGTAACATGATGTTGGGCATTTCAAGTTCGTTCCTCTGGGTGGTGATCCTTGTTGTCGTACCTGCTCGTCAATGGTTGAGCAGGACATTGACCTCGCAAATCTGTTGTGAAATTAACATTGCTCGACTGACCTCAACCGAGGTAATCTACAAGGGTCAAGTCTATTAGAGTTTCAGATGCCTTAGAGAAACCACGTAATATAGCAATGGGTAGTAGCACAGTAATAGAGAGCCTGACAAACAAACTCTCATCCTGGCGACCGGCAAATCCATCGCCACCCAGCTGGGATACCTCCTCATCGTCAAACGAAACCGCGAAACCCCGATATAGAGGAGGCCATAGGCGTCGAGCTGATGAATGTGACAAGTCCAATACTCGGCAGATTTTTTGCCGGAATGAGCCTGCCCCCAATCGCCGCAAGCCATTCTTTCTCCCACGTTATAACACGATTTTCAAACCCAAGAGATGTGCGTCTGGGGTCCTGGAGGAAGGGGCTTGGAGCCTGAAAGCCTTGCGGATGAAACACGCGCGAGCGACGCAAACGGCAGTTCGCCCACAATGGTGTGGAGATGAACAGGCAGCCTTGCATTGGGTTTGTCAGAGACGAGATATGTGAAGGAGAAAGAAGAAGAAGTGGCTTTGGGTTGGATTGGGTTGGTTGATGCGCGCTCGCGCACAGCGACTCTGTGAGTTACGCTGTGACAATTAATTTCTTGAACTTCCGCACGATTTCTAAGCCAAGTTGTGACTGCGGTTGCCCAAGGTCGCTTGAAGGCTATTGCCTTTCTACGTAGGAGATGGGCACGGATGTTTGTGGATGGCTGGGAAGGTTTCTCTGACAAAGTTCAAAGTCCAAAGTTCTCGACATGTTCTCTAAGTGTCTCGAGGTCTATTCGATGCATCGCACGATTGTACACTTGTGATTTCATCGTCATGAAGACGGTATTTGAGAGCGTGGCCTTTGCCTTTCCCATTCCCTCAGCTCTAGTCCCTTCTCTTCATTTTGTCGCTGCTATCAAACCATGGTTAGAGCGGCCTCGTCCGGTATTTCCGACCAGAATCAACTCTGATAATGACGATGTCCGAATTTGCAAGAACGGCCGGCGGCCATAAAGGCGGCCGGCTCTGTCATGGCAAAGCTACCCAGAACTCGAAAATGTACAGAGTGCCTCAACGGGTCGTTTTTCAGGCCGCCGAATGAGCCCCCCGATGAGGCGATGAAGGGCCGCATTATAGGTCACTGTTATGGCCTCAAGAACGGGCCAGACGCGCTACGAACAGACAAGTATAAGGCTCAACTCTCGCGTTCTCCGTGGTAGAGAAGGCCTCACAAGACAAGGCATTCTTTTCTGCCTCGCGTTTCGGACCGCCCAACAAGCTCGCAACAGTCCAAACGAATGACCAACCCTTTTTGTGCGTTTACCCACAGTGTGACTCGACGTTGCTTCTCTGAGCCAGAACCAGGCAGATCTTCCAGATCAGAAGCTGCCTGGAACGAAACTCGTGTCGCTCGGCGGCCCCTTCGGGTGGATAAATCGTCCCCCCTTTCTAGCGTACCTAATGGTCCCCCTCTGACAGTGCCACAGCGAAACATCCCCCCGACAGGAAGTTGGGCTGCGCCTGTCTCTGGCCCAAAGCCAAGCCCTGGAAGGTTCTGCCTTCAGAGGCACACCAACTGGCGTGATGGGAACCCAGTTGACACAGGTCTTGGTCGGTGGCTCCGCCAACCGGCGCGCATATTTCCAGCATTCTTTTCCTCACCCGACGTCAACCTGCCGTTGGCAGTACGATTTCTCTTTGTGGAAGCTGTTGGTCTAGACTAGAGACTGGGAACGATCTCGTGGCGCGCGGGAGATGATGGCGAGGTGAGTGCCGCGGAGGAGCCGAGTGCCCACTGTACATGTGCCGTCCACCCTAAGCAGTCAGGGACACAGCATCTTCCCCTCTTCCCCAATTATCCGGAGAATGAGCAAAGGTCGGACAAAGCATTCGTTCTGGTGGGATGGATTCATTATCCGAGTGTGGTGCCAAGGTTCTGGGGGAGGTGGGACATCCACCTTGGGAAGCAACCAGCGGGTACAAAAGCCTATCGAGGGAGGAGGGACTCCTTTCGAGCAAGGAGAGTGGCATGAACACGTCGCCCAGTGGGAATAGGGCTACTGAATTGGCTCGAACCTTTTGAGAAACCGGTGAGAACATGTGGCTCGTCCAGGGGGTTACTGGTCCAACATCTCCGGCCCCACGGAAGGGGCGTCCACCTCGACAATCTCTGTCTGTACATCGCGCCCAGAGGGGGTGGTACGGACTACTCTGCTACTGGCTTGAACGGGGTCAAGGATGAGTACTGCCGAGTCGATGGCAAAAGCGTGCGTAGGGTGCCCGCAGGCAGCCGCTGGACAGCTAGGCACCACCAGACCCCTTGTTCTGCAGAGGAAGGGAGGGGTTTTGCGACCGATCAGAGAGTGGATGGGGTTACCAGCGACATATTTGAGGAATGCCATGGAAAGATTGCGCTATTATGCTCACCGAGGGGACAGAAGGGGTAGTGGCGAGTCAGTGAGCGGATGTACCAGAAGCAGCCGCGGTCGATTGTGAGCCCATGTTCTTAGCATTTCAAAGCTTCTGAACCGAATACACCGTTGGAAATACTGCCCATGGCAAACGAAGCGCTCAACGAAGAATATGCTGCACGGCTGTTCACATTCGAGTCCACTCCCATCGCGGCTTGTTCCCCGATAGACCGCATTATCCGGTCAGGGGTGTGGGTTGAGGCCGCGGGGTCTCTGGGTCGCTTGCCAGTTCGAGGTGGGACGTGGTACAAGCACAAGCGGCGCTTGTTGGTCTTGAACCGAACTGGGACATCAACCATCATCGCCTGTGTCTAGACATGGTCGAAGAGAACATCTACATGCCGTCAACTGACAGTCAAATCGAACATGATCTGCCGAAGACATGTACCATAGCGTGTGCCATAAGCGCTGCGGCAAGGCATTGTGGCTGAATGCCGGGGAACAGGCATTGTGAGCGGTCAAGAACCGCGCACGCCAACCCGCAGGAGTGAGCCGCCCATGAGCTGTCCAACGGCACAGTTTCTGTAGGAGAAAGAGTTCCGTGGAGTGTCTATTCGCGTGTAGGCTGCATCGTTAGACGAATAACGCGAAGGCACGTCACAACGAGAGACCCGAGGGACTGGTAGCGCTCGAAACGCATGTTGTTTCGATGCAATAGGCTGACGCTGCAGAAGCGACCAAAACCGGCGTTGGATGGGAGAATGTTGCACTCTTAGACGATCTTGACTGGATATCGCGCCTCCGAGTTGGGAGCAAACGCATCAGAAGGCCGGTTGAATGTGACGATGGTCATTGGGGGCGGCTGCGAGGCGACCCAGGCGCTTAAAAGCTGCATGTGTCCTTGCAGAGTCCCAAAAAACCGAGTTGCATGATAGGCCATAGAGCAGCTCCCCATGCTTCCACATTGGGCTGTGCTTTGCCGTGATGGGTCTTGTGCCGAACGGGAGACGGCGGACGATGTTGCACCAGGCGTGCAGAGAAGAGAGCACCGCCGCGGCGGCCCATCGCGTAGGCCCAAGGTTGAGATATTGGTTCCTGCAAGGCTATAGCGCCCCAGGGCTCGTGCCTACCTCTACTTGTTCTCGGGCCCCTGCAAAACAATGTTCGACCACGAGGGTCGGGGGATTGGGGGCGACTGGTTTCACTTGCTGCTTTGTGTGCCACCTCAGCCATTGGCGGCCCCCAGAATAGCCACCATGATGATGCCGTTTGCAGTCCGCACACTATCACCGCTCCCCGAAGGGGAGGATGGAGAACTGTCACACCAAGTCTCTGGGTCGCAGGATGGCTATGCTCATCGCATAGCCCCTCGTGAGGCCAACTTGGTTAGTGGCATGGCCCGGCTCGGCTCTGGGTGCCGCAAGTGCAGGTCTGCTCTTTCTCTGAAAGAGCAAGAGATGGGCTTCTGGAAATAGTGGCGTGTGATGTGATGGAGCTGCGTTCGGGTACCTTGCCTGAGCGTCTGTCGGATCGAGTAGGGCAGTGAATCTTGGTGAAGTGTGATGTGATGAACGAACAGGGGAAGACACATGGAGTCATGGAATTGAGAGGATTTGATGGGTGAAGTGAAGTGGGGGAACGGGTGAATGGTGTGGTAGGAGGGCGGAAAGAAGAGAGTAGGGTGTGTGTGTTGGCATGCGATGTTGGGGCATGCGTTGTTGGTGTTGATGTCGCGGCGAAGTCGTCTATTCTCTAAAACGGACCAATAGCGAATGCTTTCACGCTCGGCAGACGCGCGCGTGTGACAAGGGTTCTAACCTCGACGGGGCATTAGCGCAAGCTGGGGAGTCAAAGTGAATGCCAATTGGTTCATGTCCTCTTTTGCCCCGTTTATGTCAAGGTAGCTACGACGAGTGACTTTCACTCGGGTAGACGCCCAATCTGGTCCGACCTCGGGCCAGGTGCAGGCAGGCAGGGCAGGTTCAGTGGACAGCTGGAAGTCATCACCCTCCAGCTGCCCCTGCTAGCCTGGAGCTAACGACCCGACAGTTTGGTAACCCCCAGCACTGAGTGGGTCGATGGCTTGCGCAACAGGGTCACTGAGTGGTCCGGCTGCAATAGTGCGAATGGATGTGGATCCCTCAGATGGGGCGCACTTTCTTCGAAATAGACTCACCCGTCCTCATCCCGCCTTCCTCGCACTTTTTGCCATCCTGGCATGAGACTTTAGGCTTCAGGCTTCCATCTCCCCTTCTCCATCCACCCCCTCCACGTCCCGATCCAGTCAAGACAGTCCTACCCTACCTATGGTAGCAGCTCTAGCTCTCGCTACAGCTCCAGCACATGTACAGCACACACACCTGGACACCTGTCATGTGTGTCACTTGACAGAGAATCGCTTCTCTGATCAATCAGATGCTCCTCTGAGTCGCCTGCAACCGCGTCAATGACCTTCTTTGGACTCTCAGTGGCTGGCTCGAAGCCGACAGCCAACATTGATTCTCATTGAGGCCCATCTTCCCAACTTGGTGCCGCGGCATCCACGACATCAGGCACATCGAGAAGACAGATCTGACGTGCCGGCTGTTGTCGCGCAGTATCTGGCGCATCGAGTGTAGCGCCATTCATCTCCGATCAAAGACGGGAGGATTTGCGGCCTCAGATCCGCTCTCAAGCTTCGTCCGTCCACGGATTTGATGGAGAGCCCCCCTCAGACCTCTTCAATCTCCTCGATCCGTCTCCATGCTCGGCCAAGACGACCATAGGGTGCGGCAAGAGCCAGACAGGCAAGCAAGACAGGGTCCAACCTCACTTGTACAGGTACGATGTCGGTGTCGGAACCGTCATTCCAAGACGACAAAGCTGGGAGTGTTGTTAGGACGCAGGAGATGTCGGCCGAAAGCACAGGACACTCGCTCCCCAATCCTCACCCTTTCTCGATTCTCGTACACGTCCCCCTACCGAAGTCGAACACCCCTGCTCGAGAAGAGTCCTTGGCATGGCACGTCTGTCACCCGCAGCCCCCGAAACCCGAACCGAATCATTACGTCGCAATCACGCCAGGTCAATACTGGCCGGCTGCTCTCCTCTCGTTCTCCCTCTCAGTGCCCCTTCTCTGGCTCTCTTCATCCATCCTCTTTCCTTTCCACCGGGGGATCGATCTCATCGGTGACGGGGTCTTTGGCCGCCCCCCTTTTTTTTTTTTTTAGGCCTTACCCAGTGCGGCAGGGTCCGGCATCAAACATACGTCCTGGGCATTTCATTTTCTTCGACATGAAGACCGGGGGCGGAAGGGAAACTCGTCGATTCACGGCCGCCCATTTACCACAATGGCCTGTTTTCTGCTCATCACTACGCAATCTGCCGCCCCCCACCATGCCTGGCCGCCTTAGCTCAGGCCGAGGCAAGGCACACTAGAGAAAGGTAAGGTGAAAGAGATGGAGGACAATGGCAAGAAGATCGATGCCTTGTGGTTAGTTAGCATGCCAAGTTTCAGTCAACATTCGTGATTTGGGTACACAGTTCGCTCTTCGACTCAACCGCGTCCACGGCGTCATCAATTGCCCGTTGCAGCAATCCAGTCGCCGCGAACGACTGCCACCTCTGCTTCGCCATGGACGTGCTGCCAACAAGCCGCCCCTCCTTGATCGGTGACAATTACGGCAGAAGGACCTGTACCTTGCGGAATAATGCCCGGTGGCTTTTCGTCTGCTCTTCATGGCCTGGCCCCCTCAAACCAACGTCGACCCTGACCCTCCAGTTTTCCTGGGCATCTAGGAGCACCGATGAGAGGACCAGTCATGCCAGTCCATGGCTCAGAAACACTGGCTTGACTGCTGAGACCCATGTTCTGCCCTACGCACCTACCCTTCCGAGAGGAGCATCTTGCACGCCGTCTGTTACGATCCTCCCTGTGGCCTGCCGTGAACCCGACTGGTCAGGGCCAATCTACACTCCAGAGACAAATTCATTTGGTTCAGAGTTTATCTCGACATTACCTTCGCTTGATCAGATAGCCCGCGGGTTGTTGCCTCGTACCCATCTTCCGGCGATTCGGAATCTTTCTTGCGCCTGGTTTATCATCGCCTTGGGCATTGGCCGAGCTCGTGGTATTCACACACCCCGTCCATCAATTAGGCGCTTCACACGACGGTCGCAGAGAGGCAAACCGTGGCTCGGTCTCCCACGAAAGATCTGCCTGCCTGTCTTCCGCTCTGGCTGTGGACCTCCTTGAAGACCCCTGACGATGTCGGTGCTCGGGGGGTTCTGGGTCCTGGCTCTCTGGCTCTCTGGCTCTCTGACTCTCTCTCTGGCTCTACAATCCTCTGGGCGCACCCCCCCCACCCCGGAATGGAAGCGCGTTCTCGACTTGGGAGCAAAACTGACATGAATCGACCTCTGCCTGGCGGTACCCGTCAAGCCTGCAAGCCCGTCCCGCTCTAAAAGCAACGGCGGCTATCGTCTGCGAGAGAATCGCCCTTATCCCCGTCTCCGCATGCAGCACAGCACCCGAAAGATGCTGCCCACCCCCCAGAGCAGGGCCTTTCTTCCCCCATGCACCCCTACCATGTACACATCGGCGGCCAGACTGATGGTGGTGGAGTTGTGTGCCAACCCTTGTCGCGCCGAACAGGGGGCGGGCTACCCGGGGTGCTACATGGTGTCAAGATGGGAGCAGTACTCTACGTCAAGCCCTGGGAGAACAATCTGCGTGGTACCTCTTCGCCGTTCAGCGCTGCCAGCAATACACCAGCTCCTGTTTCTCCATCTTTCATACTTAGACCCGCGATGTCTGCGCCTTCGCAAGGCTCACTTTCCGACTTCATACCTTTCTCTACTCATCCTTGATGACCGTGTCAGAGGCCAGAGGCTGATTAGACCTCCAGTCTGTTCTCATCCTTGTTCATGTTCCTGTGCCTAACACGGCAGACCAAATCCTCATCAGCCCCCTCCCCGTCTTTCTTCTATATCAGCCCGTTGCTCGACTTCGCCCGGTCGCAAATCAAAACCCCCAACACTCGCACCTACCCACTTTCCAAGGTCAGACGAGACGACAGCAAAGGTCTCCTCTCGCCGCCAACAAACAGAACGACGCCTTGCTCAAGTCCGAGAACGTCAATCGCAGCTCAAGCCGCCCCAGTCTTACCAGATGGCTATGACGGACCACCACTACCTCCCACCCCCTACCCATGTCCGATCCGAAGGCCTGCCAGGGGAGCTACATGACAACTGCTCTTCCACTACACAGCCGACGACTTCTTCCTTTGCAACCACCCCATATAGCGCGGTACGTCAACATTGACATATATGACCAGTCCTGCGATGCTCCCTCCCAGCCCCGTCCTGGCTTAACATTCTTTCTTACCTGGCCAACACTGACATTTATTAGGTCTCCTCGTTCAATCAACCGCACCATTGCGACACTACCTTGCTCACCCCGATCTCCAGCGCTGGGTCCCCCCCTCTACATCAGCGATCGCAGCTCATGCGCCGCTACCCTTCCTCAACGACACCCGGTATCCAGCAACACACACCCCCCGGGACATCCAAGATGTACTGGGCCGCTCCCTATGACATGTCAACGGCGCCTTCTAGCCAAGCAGCTTCGCCTCTGACCATGCAACCGCCTACTACCGAAGGTCAGTTCGACATGGGCTACAGCCTTTCTGGTCCTGCACACAACCACCATCATAGGGAAGATATTCCCGAGCCTCCTGAACCCTATTTCGGATCTTTCGGAGTCTCGTCAACCGAGCCTGAGCAGGTCACTGCACCGGCGCAACAGATGCATCACCACCCCTACTACCTACCACAGAATATGGAACAACAGCAACAACACATGAACACAACACTTGCACCAAGCGTTCTTGCCGTCAAGCCCGAACAGGATATTGATATGGAAATGCAGCAACACCACCAAATGCCTCGTCATATCATGTCATCTAGCGACGCGCCAATTCTCAACCAGCCAAATCCAAACCACTACCGATCGCCGCAGTACAGAAGCCCTAGCAACGAAGACATGCGCATGGCACACAACGGGAGCTATCCTCTGCCACCAAACACAAGGAACGCTCAAATAAGGCAAAGTCAGCCACCTCCACCCCGCGTTGCGAAGCGAACCCGCATTCGAGGCCGTCAGTCGTCCCACTTGGCCGCCGCGCGAGAAGGGACGAGGGATAAGGATACCTCTCGGAACATCGCCTTTCCTCTAGACCAGGCAAACTCTGAGCCACTGGGATTCAAGGAGGGCATGCCCGACACGGACAGGTTTCTCTTCGAGCTGCGCGCCAAATACAGTGATAACAAGGGCAAAGGCATGTGGGATCCCATCACACGGGAATACAACGACAGGTTCAAGACACAATTTGATCGAGCCGCGCTCCAGATGAAGGTTTCAAGAGCAAAGTCCAAGTGGATACAGTGGCACGAAAAGGATGCAAGTCGACAGATCAACCCCCTTGGCTACTGAATGTCCCACTGACTGACTCCCCAGGACACGGTTCTCATCGAAGCGGCTAGACAAGTTGAGCAGCAGTATTATCGCCAGGTGCACATGAAGTTCAAGGAGTTGGGGGGCAACCCACAAGCGGACTTCAATGTTGGCAACATTGAGATGCGAATGGTCGAGCTTGGTCTTTCACACGTTTGGATGGACGCCTGGAAAGGCGATGCAAAGATGAGCACTCGCCGCCGGCGTAAACTCAACGAGCGCCAGCGCAGCACGGCAGCTTCACGCGACGACGGCCGCGGACGTCACCATATTCCCCCTTCAGCTTCTTCCTCTTTCGTCCAGGGGTTTTCGAACCAGGACGACATGTCGGGCACTACAAGCCCCTTTGCAACCATTGGTCTCAGTCCCGGAGATCGCGAGCAGGTGCTCAGCGATATCGATGCGCGAGATTACAAGCTGGAAGCGGAATCACCCGAGATTTTCGAAGATGACGACGAATCCGTGGGTATGGATCAGCCTTCAGGAGTGCTGCAGAGCGAACGAGTCGCGAAGCAGGCGTGCGGCGAGATGATGCGCAACGGTGACGGCCACAGTAGGGTACCAACCGGCTCGCCGCAGAGTCGCAGCAGCAGAGCAATGCATGCATAAGCCGTGGTTCCTCGAATATTTCTTGATCAACCTTGGAAGCGCATATCTTTTTGGATGGATACACTCTTTAGCGGCAGATGGGTGCAGTTGGATACGGACGGGCAATGGGGCAGAAGGATTACAGCTCACGCGAGACAACACCTACGACGAGTGGCAGGGTTTTTTTTTTCTTTCTTTCATCTTTCACTCCTTCTCTTCTTCTTCTTCTCTCTTTGATTCACATTACATCTTCTGGTCCATTCTGGTCTGTTCATGTTTTAGGAGCGGGGCGGAACTTTTACTTTGTACCTTGGGTTCGAGGGACGCGGGGCAACGACAGCCATGGGCGTGGGATGAGCAGCATAGAAAGATGACCATCAGACATGCGTTCATTCTTTTATTCAGATCTTCCTTTCCTCCTCCAATGGAGGCATGAGTTGGAAGGAAGAAGACGGAGGCACTCCGGAGGAACACACGGAATATCAATGTTTGTCGAGAAAAAGCACGCGTGCCTTCGAGTCATCCGTCCACGAACCTGTCCATGCCTTTTCAGCGAGGGATGTGGAGCCCCCTTTTCCGATGTTGGCAGGATGGCAGGATGGGTACAGGTTTCGGCGAAGGGGTGAGCCGGCAATGCATGACGCGCGCCGAGAGCGGGTTACCATGTCTAGGGGATATATACAAGGCAACATTTGCAGATTGGGCTCCTGCGACTGACCGGCGCTGACAGCCTATCTTCGTGGTCTCTCCATGGTGGGAGCAATCCAGATTGCGCCAGTGATATTGAGTTGCTGGTCGTATGTCGCAAAGGTGTCTTTGGCCGCCTACCTTACGTGCCTGTTTGCCTGGACCTTCCGGCAATGTCACATCATCCAGCCGCGCTACGATGCTACGCTACCTTAGGTACCTTACCTTACCTATGCACCGTTCACTGGTGGGGAGGTCGCGGCTAGGCTAGAGATGGGGTCGGGTGGAGACGGAGGCCGCTGGCTGCCCTTTGCGTGACTGACAAAACCCAAAACCCTGTCTTAACCAGGCTGGGGTCTCAGGGGTCCCCCAAAGACACGAACCTCAGTTTCGGTGGCGCTGCGCTCACGTGAACTGGAAGAGAAGGGAAGAGGAGAGACGGTGACAGGGACAGGAGGAACTCCCGCTTCTGCCCGGCGCAATCACGGAGGGAAAAGGTCAATAGGAAACCCTAGGTACCTAGCTAAAGATGAGAACAGCGGGGGCGATGGGGGGCTCGCCAGCGCGGACCACGGGTTGAGAGCGCCGGAGTCTTGGGGGGAGGGTAGGAGGGTATGAGCTGTAATGCTGTACATTGCCCCCCCCTGGGCTGGGGCTAGGGTAGGCACCTAAGTAGGCTTCTAGGCTGGGATCAGCGCCCTCTTGCCTCGCCTTGCCTAACATTGCCTTGCCTTGCCATATGACATGATGGCCGCACGGCCGCACGGCCACGATGCGCCGGCTGGCCCTGTTCAATTTACCTAACCCCCCTGTTCGAGGGACTGGGATGGGGTGACGGGAAGGCGTGAGGATCGCCCCGGGCGGCGACGAGGCCGAGGGTTGACTGTCACATTTCTTCTGGCTGGCGAGAGGAATCGCGCGGCTAGTCTTTAGCCTGGCCAACGACAACCTAATGTCTTCTACACATCCCGTTCCTAGATATTTAAGACTCCATGTTTCGCAAAACGCGGGAGGAAGAGAAGGCGGATGGGGGGGGGAGGGTGGTATCCTGGGCAGCACCAATTCGTCCTGAATGTCTCGTCATTCTTTGTTCCCGTTTTCCAGCCGGTTTCCAGGATGTCGCTGCCGTGGAAATCACTGGGCATTTATGCCTTGAAGGGGGGAGGGGGGCGGGCAGTAAGTTCAGATTGTGTGTGATTGCCACTTTCCAAACTGGCGGTATTGGTTCTGGGGTATGTAGAGAATGAGAAACGGAGAGGGGGGGGGGGGCAAAAAGGACTGAAGAGAGGGAGTTGAGGGGGGCAAAAACAAGGAGTGTCTGACGAGGGAGAGGGAAAGAGAGACGCTCAGAAAGAGAGAGAGGGGGGGAAAAGGAGAAACAACGCATTAGCAACGACCCGATAGTTTGGTAAATTGCGCAACGCAGGCGAGCACCACGCTCCTTTTTCAGAGACCATTGCCGCTCTGTCGTCCGATGACTGCATTGCTAGGGCAGAAATGCTTTCAATGCCAGTGCCCAATGCTCCTGACTGCCCACCCTCGGTTGCTCGGTTGCTTGTGAGTTGTCTAGTGTCAATCTTTCCTCCTCCGGGGTGGGAGTTGCGCGATCGGTATTAGGAAGGTGTGAATGGTCGAGTAAGTGATGACAGATATGATGAATGTCCCATTCCGCCTTTCCGAATGACCGTTCCCCGTGCCATGCTCCAATCCGCTTCACCCTAGAATGTTGACAAGTACACCAAGACAAAAGGTATGTAGCACTGGGGCATTTTCGGGAACCGAATGGACCGCTGGCGCCTCGAGTCTTACAGGACTGTTTGATCCTGAAAAGTCCTTAGTTACAACACGCCATGTAACATGTCCACCCGACACGGCTTCACGTCATGCCCATTCGGTAATGTTGCTGCGTCAAGGCGTCTCAACACGACTTAGTGGATGTGATCCCCTGGGAGGGGGGGTTGTGCCTTTTGACTATCTTAAACGAGTGGAACACGCAAGCTGGAGCATGTTCTCAACAAAGAGCACTGCGACACAGATTGACACGAAGTAGCGAAAAAGGAACGTGCCAGCTGCAACCCGAAGGAACCAAAGACGCAAGAGTCAGAACAGCCAGAGTCATACCAAAACAACAGAAAGAGGTAGAGAGGGAGGGGAGAAGGCTGGCGCCCCGCCCCTGTCACCGGTCGACCGATGTGACTGGTAAACTCTCCTTTGCAGCGGGCTAATCCACTATATGCTGCTTTTCTCGCTGCTTCTATATTGCCGTGCTCCTTCGACAACGCAGGTGAGGAACCAGTAGTCTTGCGCCCCAGACCGTCGGGACCGGAAATGGTCGAATCAGCACTCAGAAGCTGCGGCTTTCTGTCGGCTTGCATATGAATGCTACCGTACGGATGCGTGCGTGCCGCGAAACAAGCCAGCGGAGCGTGCAGCTGGGCGTGTAAGTAGGGGATTTCCCATCCGCTCTGGGCATGTACACATACGACTTCTTCTCTATTCATAGACGGCTCATGCCATGTTGTGCAGGTTTCGCGATGCAACCACTTTGGGATGCCCTGATTCCGCCGCTGTTTCTCCCTCGATTTTGATCTTCAGTGTTTATCTGCAGTGATACTATTCTGGTCTTCTAGGGCGTTTATTACCAACGCAGTGACACATTTGTTTTGGTCCTCTTTGCTTTGCTCGATATCGACGAGCCGGTGGAAGGATCAGATATTGTCTCGGAGGGCCGTTGAACCGGTTGCCATGAAAGCATATTTTCCAGGATTCGGACCCGTTTTACAATCGTTGCGGAATTCGTGATTTGTCGGTCCTCTTTTCGAGTTGTGATAAGTGACAACCTGCCTGGTCAAATACAGTAACACTTCGGCAGTGGCAGCAACCCTGCTTTGCTGACTGCCTTTGGAGCATGGAGCTTGGCGCAAGGAAACGAATGCCCAGCACCCACTTCGAGACTCCAAGGGGCTAGACGGCCCAGTAGGGACGAACAAAAGAACGATCACTGCAGAACGCGATTCAAGGTGGCGACCATGTGGCCAGTCGAGGACCAACTAACTTTGACATCGGATCCAAAATGTTGTGTCACGCCAACTGAAACATCGACTACGATCTCTCAAGGGCCGCACCCTTACCACACTGCTGCCACAGCCACCCTTGTCGTACTTTAGCAGGATCTATGTCTGGTCGTCTCAAGGCTGACATGCACACTTCAGACCACCACTGGCATCAATCGAGGCGCGAAAGGCTGAAAATGGGTACAAGATGGCTGGGGTGAGGGTCTATCTCGCTGCGCCCAACCTGCTTGGCGACCTGCCAATGCTGCCGCTCACGAAAAGGTCCAGACCCAGATCCTGCGCAAGGTTGCCACGCCCAGTAGCCCGCCAGTCCATAAGCAGGAAGCCATTCATTTGTTCAGCATGGATTCAGAAATCGTCGCATTATGCCACCGAGCGCCCGCACGAAAGCTGGGGCCTAGGGGCTAGCCTGGCGAGGCGGGGGAGGGGACAACCCTGGGGGAGAGATGGGGGAAATAGAAGAAGTGAGAGAGACGGAGGAGGGCTTGGAGAGAGGTGATAAGCATCCTTGGCTCCGGCCAGGGCTCGGGCATATCGTCACCACAGAACATTGTGTGACCTTGCCGGGAGCTTGGTCCAAGGGCAGCGAGGGGGGTTGTGTTATGAATTAGCCGCGAGTTCAACGGTCGCTGTATGTACCGGTACTTCGAGACTCAAAAGAACGGAAGGCACCTGCGTGCTGAGGCTGAGCACGCTCTGAGGTTTGGCGAGGAACCGTGGTCGATCACAAGCGAACGGAGAAGGACCAAAAAAAAAAAAAAAGTCTGACGATGAGAAGTCGGAATTGAAATTGGCTTGAGAGGCCTGAGTGGAGATCTGGAACTAAGGTAGGCAGCTTGGACACCTGAACCGGCGTACCCCCTGCGGGGACATAATCGGCGGGGAACGCGGACCATCGCCGGTGTGCACTGACAAGTTCAGCGCTGAGCACTGGCCACTTACAGGGCTCCTCAGGCAGGCCACGCCCCGGTGTGTCTTTGGTAGCGTCGGCGCATCGGTGAGGAGATCCGGCGCGGTCCATGTCGGTGAGGCCTGCTCCTGAGGTCTCCACCATCGGAGCAGTCAGCAAATTGTATTAGTACGCATGATCGTTGCCAAGAGCATCAGCCACAGATACCTTGTGCGCCACTTCATGAGCGAATGTCGCGTGGCTGGCCAAGATGACAGCATCCCACTTCGCGATGCCATATCCAATGGTCATCTATCCTCACGAAACCACCACATCTGCCGCCCCTACGCTGCTTCTTATAGTCTCCTAGACACTACCTGCCTCATGACGATTCTTTGCTGAAGCTGCCGCCGATTCCTGAAGTTCGGGAACCTGCCGGCGGCGTGGCGTGTGGGCGCATTCATGGGAACTATCGCATAGCCCTCCCACTTTCCTCAAAGCATCGGCGCAAGCAAATATGCTGTCGACATCCTCCTTCCTCAGCTACCTCTTGCTGTTCCTGTCATGGCCGACAATTGTTGCTTCCATGGGCGGTGCCCGCCTTGCTGAGCTCCGAAAATCGGCAGTTGAGGTCTTTCAGCATGGCTTCAACAACTACATGCAGCATGCCTTTCCAGAGGACGAGGTTCGAACCCCACCACCCCCAATGGCTAGCATACATGTCCGGTGTTAACGGATCACCTCAGTTGCGGCCTGTCTCGTGCACGCCCCTGTCTCGCGATCAGACGAACCCTGGGAACTACGACCTGAACGACGTGCTCGGCAACTACTCCCTGACTCTTCTCGACAGCCTATCGACCCTCGCCATCCTCGCCGGCACGCCATCTGATGATAAGACGGCGGAGTGGGCTCTGAAAGAGTTTCAGGGCGGCGTCGAAAAGTTCGTTGACTATTACGGAGATGGGAGGAGCGGTCCGTCTGGCCGGGGCATACGCGCGCGCGGATTCGACCTCGACAGCAAGGTGCAAGTGTTCGAGACGGTCATTCGAGGGGTCGGCGGCCTGCTGAGCGCCCATCTTTTCGCTGTTGGAGAGCTCCCGCTACCTGGCTATGAGCCAGTGCAGCCAGAGCAGGACGACGCTGACTCGAATCCGCTCGAACTGTCCCCCATTCCGTGGCCTAGCGGCTTCAGATATGATGGCCAGCTTTTGCGACTGGCCCTCGACATGGCCGAGAGGTTGCTGCCGGCCTTTTACACCACAACTGGTCTACCATATCCGCGCGTCAACCTGCGCCATGGCATCCCTTTCTACATTAACTCGCCCCTGCACAAGGTTTCGCCCAACGACCCTGACTCGACACAGAGGCACCCCGAGAAGACCGACACGTGCGCGGCAGGCGCTGGCAGCTTGGTGCTCGAGTTCACCGTTCTCAGTCGCCTCACGGGCGACTCGAGGTTCGAGCATCTTGCTAAACGCGCCTTCTGGACTGTCTGGAAAGGCAAAAGCGATATTGGTCTGGTCGGCAACGCCATTGATCCGGAAAGGGGAGACTGGGTCAACTTTGACACCGGCATTGGCGCTGGCGTCGACAGCTTTTTCGAGTACGCGCTCAAGAGTCACATACTGTTGTCCGGCCACGATCTTCCTAATGTCACTGCACCCGAGCCAATGGCGGGCCGCAAGTGGCTTGACCCTAATTTGCTGCATGCTGAGCCTCTTACTCCCGAAGAGCATACGGCGGGAGCCTTTTTAGAGGCCTGGCATCAGGCACATGCGGCCATTAAGCGCCACTTGTACAATGATGCACATCATCCTTATTACATGACAGGTCATAGGACCAGGGGTTACCCTTTCACGGCCTGGATCGACAGCCTGGCAGCATTCTATCCTGGCCTGCTGGCTATGGCCGGTGAGGTTGCCGAAGGCGAGGAAGCCAATCTACTTTATACCGCGCTCTGGACCCGCTATGGCGCCCTGCCTGAGAGATGGTCGGTTCGGGAGAGGCAGGTCGATTCTGGAATTGGCTGGTGGCCTGGTCGTCCCGAGTTCATTGAGTCGACTTACTACCTGTATCGTGCCACTGGCGACCCCTGGTATCTGCACGTTGGCGAGATGGTTCTCGCTGATATCAAGCGTTTATGCCGAACCACCTGCGGTTGGTCGGGGCTACAGAACGTTGACACCGGGGAGAAGGCAGACCGGATGCAGAGCTTCTTCCTGGGTGAAACCACCAAGTATCTCTACGTCCTGTTCGACCCAGAGCACCCGCTCAACAAGCTCGATGCCGCCTACGTCTTTAGCACCGAGGCCCATCCTCTCATCATTCCCCGTCAGCGGACTCCCCTGCCCAGTCAGAAAAGGAGCAAGAAGCCTCAGGTGAACCGGCTGGTGAAGGGTGTCAAGGCGTATTACGACGAGAACTACACCAACACGTGCCCGGTTGCCTCAAGGCCTCCTCTGACAGGCTCAGCCATGGCCGCGCGCGCGGATGTGTTTCAAGCCGCCAGCTTTGTCAACCTGCACACGATCGCCAACCCTCACAGCGGCATGGAACTGGTTCCGACGTTCAAGGGATCCAATGATACCGTTCTTCAATACAAGGAAAACCACACGTTCTTTCCTTGGACTCTGCCTCCTTCGATGGTGCCCAATAATGGGACATGCGCGGCCTTGACATTCAAGCCGACACTCGTCATCGAGTTCCCTTCGACCAACCAGCAGGGTAGCGCCCTCAACCAGCTGTTCGCGAGCACGGCAGCTTTCAAGACCCTGTATGGTGCTAAGATCACCTCACTCAACGGGTTGAAGGTTACATTTCTCAAGGAAGAGTCTTTCACGCGCAATTACGATCATACCTGGAGGGTCACGCATGTCAACCATATCGCTCTCGGCAAGGACGAAATTGTTCATATCGACGGTGATATTCTAGCCGGTGTGACGGACCCCCTTTTCAATCGTGTTCGCTATTCGCCGTATGTAGACCTCATGATTGTATATGGAGAACCACCTTCGGAGAACACCACTGCAGAGACTCCGCTCGAGACAGTCGAAGTTCTCCTTGACGAACACGGCAATGAGATCCGCCTCACCGAGGAACAATCCTCCTGGCTCGACCGCGACGACGATACACCGAAATCGCTAGACCCTTCCTACGCCTCCATGCTCAAAAACATCGTCCGCGCAGTCACCTCTGTGTTCGACCCGGCGAACACCCCCTCGCCCGACGGCCCCTCAGGCACCAACCGTCGCTCGTTGCACATAGAAACCTACAAAGCCGCCCTCCCCATCGGCATCGGCGCCGTCCCCCTCCCCGACGTCCGCGACGCGCCCCTAGCCCCCTCCACGCCCCCCGACGACGCTACGCCCCCCTCCCAGCTCCACCTCCCCTGGCACACAGTCTACCTTGCCGGCCAGGGCTGCACCACGCGGCTCCCAGACGCCATCCCGCGCAATCACCATGTCATCGCCCTCCGCCGCGGCGGCTGTTCCTTCAGCGCAAAGCTGGCAAACATACCGGCCGTCACGCCTACCGCGCACTCACTCCGCCTCGTCGTCGTCGTAAGCGACCCGGACGAAGATGGCCTCGCCGACTGGGACGATGGCTTCGTCTACGGCGGCCACCTCGACCGCCAGCCGTGGGACGCCCCCCACGAACTCGTGAGGCCGCACCTCGAGGACGAGCAGCGGACGCCAGGCGGCATGCCGCGCCACCGGCCACTGAGCATGGTCATGGTCCGGGGCGGCGACGCGGCGTGGGAGCAGCTTGGGCGCGCGAGGGGCGTGGGCATTAGGAGGAAGTATCTCATCGAGACGCAGGGACGGCGGGTGGACAACATTGTTGTGCTGTGATGGTGCACGGAACGATGTCGTGGGGGTTGTGCATATCATGGGATAGAGAAGGCGCTTTGCGCTCCTGGGAGGAAGAGTAAATACGATGATGGCATGACATAGACTTGAGATGAGATGATACAGTTTCCTTTGGAATACCACTTGCGTTGCCTTTGTCACGGATGATACGACATGTTCGAAAATTGAGGCGACATGATCCTAACCTTTAGGGGAGTTTGAGGCATGCGTTTCGGCAGGGACATCGACGACATCGCATGAAAATGTCGCCCCACTGCCCCAGAATTCACAGTCAAATATCATGTAAACGTGCGTCAAATCCAGTCGAGTGAGTATTAAGATGCCGCGTCAAACCCCGCTGCGGGAGAACCGTCAACGGGCCGTCTGCTTGGGCACCAATGCCAAACCTAGTCTAAGATAATGCGATTATGCAGCTCCTCCAAGCCTCCAGACCCCCGTTGAATGATGTCCTTTTGCCCTCCTTGAAACGCCGGCGCAAGCCCCGCGGCGTGCGCTGGTGTACGTTTTTGCTTTCAGCGGGGAGATGCTCGAACGACAAGAGAGCAGCTCGCGCCGCCCCAAATCGTATGTGTGTATGTACTCGTACTTCGATGGCGTGATCGAGCGATGTTAGAAGAGCTCTGGAATTGCTATCGTTGCTGTTGTAACTGTTTGCGCCTAAGCATCCTCGATGAGAATAGTCGTCTTGATGCCCTCGAGCTTCTCGCGGCCGTTGAGGCCGGGGATCTCAAGAATGAAGAGAAAGCCCATGATTTCACCTCCGAGCTTCTTGACAAGGTCGGCCGCAGCCTTGGCCGAACCACCTGGGACATGTTAGTTTGAATAATTATGCATCCGAACGACACAGTTTTCATACCAGTAGCGATGATGTCGTCAACGACAAGCACCTTCTGACCAGGCTTGATGGCGTCCTCCTGCATCTGGAAGAAATCGGTGCCGTACTCCTTCTGGTATTCGGCGGTCACACAAGGACCGGGAAGCTTGCCCTGCTTGCGAACGGGAGCAAAGCCCTTGCCGAGGCGGAGGGCGAGACCGGGGCCGAAGAGGAAGCCGCGGGCGTCGAGGCCGACAATGACATCAGGGACGACGCCGCCGTAGCCCTCCTGGATCTGGAGGTGGAGGGCGGAGACGAGGGTTTCGTGGGCGGTGGGATCGAGGAACAGCGGCATAATGTCGACAAAATCGATGCCCTTCTTGGGGAAGTCGGGGAAGTGACGGAGAGCGGCCTTGAGCTTCACCTTCCCACTGGCGAGTTCGGAGGAACCGGTGGAGGCGGCGGCGGGCTGTCGTCCCTCGGCATCTTGAGAGTTGACGGGGTTGGCGGCGAGGGGGTTGATTGGCGACGCAGATGACGCGGTACTGCCAGGTGCGATTTGCTGTTCGGTGGACATGATGAGGAGAAAGAAGAAAAAAGAAGAGAGGAGGGGAGGGGAAAAGTAGGGAGAAGGAGGGATGGCTGGGCCGATATGGGTTTGTATCAGAGAGAAAATTTTGGGGTCCGGGTCTAGGGTGGGTGGGTGTGGGACATCAAAGTTGGTGGTGGTGCTGCGCGGCCGGCGGGTGTAAGGTAAGGTCAGTTCGACGGCAGGCGGGCGGGCGGCGGGATTACGGCCAGGTAGAGCCAGGGCAACAGGGTAGTCCTTGGTCCCTTGGGTCGTGCGGCTTTCTGCCTGCTTGTTGGATAGTGTATGGCAATGACACGGTCGCTGTCTTACAGAAAGAATTAGGCGCGTTCAAATCGTGTGTCTGTCTGTCTGGTCTGCAGGAAATGAGCCGGAAGGCATGGACAGACTCAACGGGGCAAAGCACGAAAGCAGGCTGCAAGATGGCGCAGACAGGCGAGCCGACGGCCAGCGAGCGACGAACAGGGCAAACCAGAGTTGCGCCGGCAAGGGAGCGGGAGAAGATCCGAAAAGGCAAGTGGAAGAGGGGTAGGATAAGGCCCGGATGGATGACACGCAGGGCAAGGCCAGGCGTTGGAGGACAATGACAGGACCAGGACCAGGACCAGTCGGGCCAGGAACGCCAGCTCAACTAGCGGATGGTCATCTCGGTGCTGCTCCTCACTTCTTGTTGCTTCTCGAGGCTATCGCCTGTCCTTCCGGTAGGCAATGGAAGGGCGAAGTCGTTCCTGAACCGTGCAATATGATGCCCACGCCAATCGTCGTCGTGAGGGGGAGGGGAAGCTCGATGCTTGGTTCCTTGGAGGGGCGGCCTGATTGTTGGAGGGGTCGGAGGGGCAGCCCACCACAGCCCTTTCACGGAGGCCTGCACGGGTCCGTCCAGGTTCAGGCCCACGTCCTAATACAGGGGGGTTGACAGTGCCAATACCACGCCTGTTTGGCGCACGTTTGTGTCGGTGTGGTGCTGTTGCGATTGCCATGCCGTGGCGGGATGCTTAAAACACCGCGTACCACGCACGCAGTTGGCCGATGAGATGCCCACTAAACTTTCTGTTTGCCCGATTTCTTGGCCGTATAAACGACGAAAATCATGTTTTGTTCTTGCAGCCCGAGGCGGTTGTGTGGATGGCTGAATGAGTCCAGAAACAGAGGCATATTACCCCACCATGCCACCATGCCACCATACCGATGAAGCTCAGCATCAGCAAGCCACTCTGACAAGGATCCAGGTCGTTATGCCAGGGGGTGCTGGGGTGTCAGGGGTCCTTGGGAGGAGTGGAGGGGTTTCGGGGGGCCCCATTCGACATGATATGCTGTGCGATGCATCAAGATTGTGCTCCGGCGAGACACATGTCGGCAACCGGCGTGCTTGCTTGTCAGGCTCCGTCAGCGGCATCCCGCAGGTTGCGCCAAATCGAATCGCCCAGGCATTATGCAAGCCGAACTGGAGTGTTGATACACTGTATGTACCCTGTCTCTGACAACAATTGGGCTTGCTGGGCTTATTTTGGAGAAGTGTGAGGTCGAAAGACAGCGAAGGCGATGAGACCGTGGAGGGAGGGGCAGCAGCAATGCCATGGTTGTTGGAAGTCAAGCTCGCGTCAGCTTTGGCTGCCCGGGGCAATGAACCAGTTTGCGGATGGTGATAGACGGTCGTTCTTTCCAAGTGGAATACTTCCAGGCCTCTCCATCGAATGGTCCTGCCGCCAAAGTCACATCAACGTAGAGGGCTCGGGGAGGAAAGGCTGACATACAATACCTTAGGTACCTTAGGTAGGTAACTGTGGTCAGGATGTTGCTGGGAAGGAGCTGCTCGACAAGTAAGACAGGAAGTGCCAGGCGCACTTCCCAAGAACCCGCCCCCACATCCACTCGACGCCACCAGCACCGCCATCATCGTGTTGCAAATGCACAAGTTTGATCATTGCAACCTCTCGATGCTCACCACCCTCGTATTTCTCGTCCCTTCAACTCCTTCCGACCTCGTCTCTAAAGGTCAGCCGACAGCCGAGATGGCTGGGAGACAGACGATGAGTCAACTACACGCGCCAGCGAGCCACATTTACCGACGTATCCGGGTCGGAGTGACACGACACCCCGTCCACGAATAACATGTTGTCGACAGACCATGGAACCTCCCCGGCTAGTAGTCAAGTTATCAAATGTGCCTGTGCTGTCGCGGAGATGCTCGTACCAGAACAATGGGCTGCTTTATTTAATATTTACGTCGTTGATACAGGATGCTCCCACGCACCGCCCATCATCATCCGCATGGGTCCATTTGCATCAAACCAACACAACACCACGTCACAGTAGTTCGTCGACTACGAATCACGGAGCCAAGGCGTCGACTTTTGTATGGCGACCCCCGCGTCGCCGAGCTGGTCCCGACACGAAGTCGCGTCGTGTTTCTGACCGCTCATATATTACACGACAAGGCCATCCTCTCAGTACGGTTCTCACCACACCCTCTTGCGTGTCTCGGTGGGGTTGAATCCCACGTCGGTGGGCGCCCGCGGTGTCCGGGCTCCCAGGCCTTGCCAGATATCTTCCGAAACAACCTTTCCACAAACTACTGTGTGGCACGACGGTCCAGAAGGACTGGAACTTGATCCGTCGCTGGTATTCCAGGCGGCTTGCAGACACTCTAACATCTACCTTTTTTAACTGCATCGCTTCATCGGCGCTGTAGTGCCATATATTACCCGTTGCCGATAGTGCTGCGACTCTTCGGGTGTGAGCAAACCTCTAGATGCCGAAGCGCAGTGAAACTGGCGGCCAACACGGCCGCTGATGGAGCCAACCTGGTCGACATCCTCCGACTCTTTGTCGTCGGCTCAAGATGCGCCCGGCGCTCCTCTTGCTCTTGAACCCATCTTTCATCGCCATCAGCACGACATCAGCCTTGGACTGCAGGCGCCGGTGTCCCAGAAAGGAGGAGCACTTATGGAGCAGGAAAAACCTCCCATCATTGCAGGTTGGCTAACCACCTTGGTAGACCGACCAGCGCTAGGCTAGATCCGCGGCCCGTAGTCGTCCAGCCGACTCGCTCGGCCGCTTTCACCGCCTTTGTCACGACTCGACTTCATTGGGCGATCCGCGAAGTGTTTGCGAGTCGACACGCGTTGTCAATGCAGAGAGAGGGAGGGGAAAGCCTTTCAGAGACGTTAGAACACAGCTTGGATGAGGGCCAGAGGCTGGAGACTGGATCAGAGGCGTGCGATCAGCCATGATCATCACGATCTTCGTGAGGTCTGGACCCCGCTGCCCGCGAGCTACTCAGGTCTACCACCAATATCGCTCCCGTCGGCAGGATTGAGAGGCTGGGTGTCATGCAGGCATCCTATTGAGCAAACTGGCTATTTGGAGCCCCGCGAGTCGGCTTCCCTCACCGGTGACTGGCCTGCCGTGTCCTACCTTTGTGCTGTGTTGCGCGCATGCGCCCGGGCCAGATCCGCATGTGAGGTGCAACATGCCTCCATGATGCCAGCCCATGTTGCGGGTCAAATCCACAGCAGAACCGGGTGCCGTTCCCGCATGCGAAGGCGCGAGATAGGTTCGACGTTGTCTGCTATGATCGGGCATGACGAATTGAAGAAGACAGAAGCCACTCATGGTAGACCAGGCTAGGCAATTTGTATATGTTGCGCATTGTCTTCTCATTAAAGTTGGATATCTTTCTCTAGTGTAGTATGCTCGCTCGAAACATCGCGCTCGAAGGGGGTATCACTCTTTCTCTCTCTCTTTCTGTCTTCTTCTCATACCTCCAGACCGGCGCATGCGACTGATAGTGACCGCGGGGGAATGATTCGCCCGCAACGAAGGAAAAACGGCAAAGTGAAATAGCAAGCAGTATAATCATGAAGAAACGCAGGCCGACCGAGAGCAATCTCCCGCTATCTCCTCCTCATTCTTTCGTCTTATCGCAGCCCGTCGTGACGTGAGCATAACAGGCCCCCCGAGTCGTGCAAGTGAAGCAGAGCGGCCGCCCTAGGCTTGCTGGGTGGGGTCAGATAGGGCAGCGTCGGTTTAGCGTCGAGCATGAAGCGAAAAAAAATTAATTCCGCCCGCGTCGGTCAAAGGCCGCCGACGGTCGGGGGGACATGCGCCCATCAAACCACGAAACTCGTCAACTCCAACCCGCTCGTCGGGATTCTCCCACCCATCGTCACTGCAGCTGAAACTGCAACCGAATGATAGAGAACAGCATGTTCTGCAAAACGTGCAGCATGACAGCCACGCTCGTAGGCAACAGCTCAGGCCACACGGCAAGATCAAGCTTGCCCTCCCTCCCAACATCAACGCCGTAGAACCACCGTATCAGGACGCGCAGGCACAGCGACGCGGCGAGCTCGCAGGCCCACGTGACAGACGAGGCCCAGAATGTGAGCTTGAAGTCATAATGCTCCGAATCGTCATTGTCAAAGTCAAAGGCGAAGTATGGGTAGACGTCCTTGTTGGCGCCAAAGTGCAGGACGAGGACGCTGCCGAGGAAGGCGGCCATGGAGACGTTCTCGGCGAGGAAGCGAATGAAGACGTTGCGGGTGCAGACTTTTTGGTAAGAGGCGTAAGACTGGTCCGTGAAGTTGAGGGCGCGGGAGACGCGGTGCCAGAGGGGGGACATGGTTATGGGGGTGAGGATGATGAGGAAGCTGCTTGATAGGATCTGGAGGAGGACGAATTGCTGGGGCGAGCGGAGGCGGGCGTATAGGGCTCGGACGTAGGTTTGGTAGGTGAGCATGAAGTAGCTGTGTTGGGTCAGTATATGCGATTGTCCTCGGCGTCAGTTGGGCACTCACAGCTTGAAGATCCAGCTCAGGGGGTAGCTCCCAACCCGCTCACCCTCGCGGATTCCGAGCAGCCAGCCCGTCAACAGATCGAGTAGGTGGACAGTGACGACCCAGCTGTAAACGTACATAATGGTCTCGAGGTTGTCGTGGGGCAGCGTGCGGAGGTAAATCTCAGCGTAGGCCTCTCCTATCACGTACGCCATGAGACCGACGAAGAGTGCGAGGCAGAACCAGACGAAGCGGACAAAGCTGGCGGGCAGCCAGCGGGCGCGCAGGCGGGCGAGGAGGGGCTGCTGGTGCTGGCGGTGTTGAGTGTGGCGTCGGCGGCCCTGCTGGTTTCCGCGAGGATCGGCCAGGGGGTCGGCGAGAGCGCGGCGAGGGGGCGTGGCGCCGCCGAGGTCGCCGCCGGTCCACCAGGAGGTAGTGAAGATGCGCTGCGTGTCGGACATGCGGTTGCGGAGGCCGAGGTGATGGCGCTGGGAAGTGGTGAGGATGAGGAAGGCGATGGTGACAGGGGCGGCCATGACGATGAAGGTCCAGGCGATCCAGGAGGTGTTGTGGACGGCGAGGAAGCGGGTCTCCGGGCAGAGGTAGACGGGAATGGGAAGGACGACGGCGAGGGTGGCGATCAGGGAGACGGTGGGCAGGAAGCCGAGAGACTGTGGCCACCAGTTGAGGCTGTAGAGGTTGAAGACTTTGGTGATCCATATGAGGGCCGTGAGGTTGTAGAAGTTGTAGTAGACGAAGAGGAAGAACCAGAAGTTGACGCGGACGCGAGGCTGGCCGTGACCTGGGGTCTTTCGTGTTGGTACGTCGGAGGGATCGTCGTCGCCGCCGTCGCTATCGTCGAGGAGGGGGTATTGCGGGAAAGGAAGGGCGCACCATCCGATGGCCTGTATGTAATCAGCATCGCAGTATCTCGCCATGCTTCTCGCAGACTTGTTGTCATCGACATACCAGGGCCGCAGGTAACACGACCAAAACACCATATCGACTCCACCAGACATCGACAACCCTCTTGACGGCGGCCTGCTTCGGCTCGACCCATATGTCAACAGTCTTCCTCCACATCCTCCCCCAGAACCCCCTCTCCTCATCGTGCGCATCCTCGAGCGCCGTCTGCACGTCGTCATCGTCGTCGTCAAGCCCAGCCGCCAAGACGGCGCCGTAGCCGACATGGACGCTCCCTCGGCCAGTCCCGAGAGCAGAAGACAACAGGCCTAGCGCGCCATGAGAAGGCCTCCGCGCTATGGAGGGCGGGACGGCGCGGAAACGGCCGAGAAGTGGGGAGGACTCGGGTTGGAAGCGGGCTCGGGACTCCTGGCCCGGGGTGAAGGGGAAGAAGGAGGGCATTTAGGGCGCCTGGCGAGGCATTGGGCCGGATTCGTGGGGTTGGGGCTGGATGAGGGCGGGCCTCGATGTCGCCGGCAGTTCGATTGCTGGAATGAGGGGGGTAGTGGAGGGCGTGCGGGTCGAAGATGGGGGGAGTACGTCGGATCGGGGATTGGTGACGACTGGAGGTTGAAACGGGGAGGATGTCGAAATCCTGGAGTCGGGGCCCGGGTCCTGGTACAGGTTGGGTTGTCCAGGTCCAGGTCCAGGTCCAGGTCCAGGCCCAGGATCAGGATCAGGATCAGGTCCAGGGTCCAGTGACGACTGACTGACTTGGCCTGACGAGGGATGGGTTGGCGCTTGCGCAGGGACCGACCCGGCTGCTGGGCTTTTTCCTATAGGCGCTACCCGCCCGTGCTTTTAGGCGGCCTTTGGCGGCTTCTAGGCGGTGGGTGGCCCGTGTCTGGGGGGCCGATGTTTTTGCGTCGGGGAGAAACTTCGGCATCATTCAACCCGTTGGCCTCAGCCTCCATCCTCATTCAACAAGCCACAAGCTCGAGTTCCAATTCTTGGCTTGAAGTTTGCATGATGCCACGGAACCATCGGACAGCCATTACATGCGTTCTCCGTCCACATCACGGTAGGCCGCCAGTTTCGGAGAGTAGTTCCCTCGCAAGGGACTCGTCCGGCTGCCTCCATCCATGACAGCCTTTCTGGTGCACAGATTGCGGAACGGCAGGCTCAGTATGAACTGCCGAGCCTCGGGATAGGCAAACTCCATGCAACGATCATTGCCAGATCCTACACAAAGCAAGATCGATTCCTCGTGTGTAAAAACGCGGGGTCGCAATTGCCATGGTCGTAATGCAGAATGGCAGGTCACCGGTTGACGATAGAGAGGATCATCATCATCTAAACTCTTCATCACAGGGCATCGACCAAAATTCACCGCGCCAATCAACGACAGACAACTCGCCTTTTGAAGCGCACGTCAAAGAGTAGCACAGAAGAAGAAAACAAATAGGGGGGACTCCACGAAGCAACGGCATCTGACATGTTCCCCCGAGTCAGCCCCGCCTCGAACCTGGAAGCACCCTGACGTCGACCCAGGGGGGCGGGGTCTCCATCGTGCATTGCGCATGTGGCCGCGATACAAGTGCTTTCGGGCACTTGCAAGGCTTCGAGAAATAAAAACCCACAAGACCAGGCCCGTTGGTTCTGGACCGCGTGCGCATATGTGAGCGCAGCGCGGTTTCGCATCTAGAGATTTTAGCCGCACGCTTGCCTAGCATGCGCTCATCATTTCCTCCACCTCTGGATGAAATCCATGTGGCGAAGTGCATGTGCATGTGCTGCGGGGGTACATTTCAGACGAGCAGCAGCAGCAGCAGCAGCAGCAAAGAAGAACGAGCCAAATACGCAGCCGTAAAAGCATAGAAGACGTAGCAGAAGAAGGCCCACCGGCCATGGCCGAGTCTCACTGGTCACGGCGCCGGAGAACGCTCCCCTCAACTTTCGGGGCAGTCGGGGCAATGGCCTGTGAACGCCGTGATTGGCGCGCCAGAACCGGTTGAACGCTTACGAAGGGAAATCGGTCTTACAGCGACCGAAGCGCACCAAAAGAAGCTCAAGAGCAGGTACTGCCATCTGCTCGCCTCCCCCACCCTATGCCCACATGCGCATTTCCGCCCCTACGAA
This sequence comes from Verticillium nubilum, assembly GCA_002851675.1. Taxonomy (NCBI): domain Eukaryota; kingdom Fungi; phylum Ascomycota; class Sordariomycetes; order Glomerellales; family Plectosphaerellaceae; genus Verticillium; species Verticillium nubilum. The sequence continues at coordinate 149,661 of NMXI01000061.1, forward strand.
CGTACCTAGTTTGACAAGCTTCGTACCATGCGTGACCTTTGGATGTGGGGAATCCTGGGCCCGCGTTGCTTGCGTGTTGGGAAATCCCGATGGGACCGTCGCAAGTGGGCGCCGAGAGAGACGAGGCGAGACGAGACGTGTTGGCGTTGGGGCCAAAGGGCTAAAGGGCCACCGAGGGGTTGGAGGGGTCTCCAAATCCTTCTCATCCAATATATAGCAAGAGATCTTTCCCCTCGGTCGGTACACGGCATCTTGCCAGTCAGCTCTGCTTCTACTCTCTGTCTCTCTCCCTCTCTCTCTTCATCCCATCCAACTAACTCTTCTCCTCAACCCCATCGCCGCGCCTCTTGGCCAAGCCCGAAACTCCGCTAGAACATCGTCATCGCGCAGCTCACAGTCGACACCACCAAGCGAAAAGACAAGAGGGGAAGAAAGAGAAAGAAAAAAAAGATCAGAAAACAGAAGCCATCATGACTGCGACAAACGGCGTCAACGGCCATGCTGACGGCACCACGGCGAAGCAGTCCAAGGGCAACATTGGCGTGTTCACGAACCCTAAGCACGACCTGTGGATCAACGAGGCCGAACCCTCCCTTGAGAAGGTCAACTCTGGCGAGGGACTTGCCGTGGGCGAGGTGACGGTCGCCATCAGGAGCACCGGTATTTGCGGGTGGGTTTTCCTCGAGTTCAATCCCAATACTTGGATAAAGACGATTTTGTCACACTGCGCTGCAACAACAAGACTGACCTGAGCCCGTACAGCTCTGACATTCACTTCTGGTGTCATGGCTGCATCGGCCCCATGATCGTCGAGGGCGACCACATCCTCGGCCACGAGTCGGCCGGCGACGTCATCGCCGTGCACCCCAGCGTCGAGCACCTCAAGGTCGGCGACCGCGTCGCCATCGAGCCCAACGTCATCTGCAACGCCTGCGAGCCCTGCCTCACGGGCCGCTACAACGGCTGCGAGAAGGTCGAGTTCCTCTCGACGCCCCCCGTCCCCGGCCTGCTGAGGCGGTACGTCAACCACCCGGCCGTCTGGTGCCACAAGATCGGCGCCATGTCCTACGAGAACGGCGCCATGCTCGAGCCCCTCAGCGTCGCTCTCGCCGGCATGCAACGCGCCGGCGTCCGCCTCGGCGACCCCGTCCTCATCTGTGGCGCCGGCCCCATCGGCCTCATCACCCTCCTCTGCTGCCAGGCCGCCGGCGCCACGCCCCTCGTCATCACCGACATTGACGAGGGCCGCCTGGCTTTCGCCAAGGAGCTCTGCCCCTCGGCCATCACGCACAAGGTCGAGCGCGCGACGCCCGAGGACTCGGCCAAGGCCATCGTCCAGTCGTTCGGCGGCGTCGAGCCCGCCATTGCGCTCGAGTGCACGGGCGTCGAGAGCAGCATCGCCTCGGCCATCTGGGCGTGCAAGTTTGGCGGCAAGGTCTTCATCATTGGCGTCGGCAAGAACGAGATCAACATCCCCTTCATGCGCGCCAGTGTCAAGGAGATCGACATCCAGCTGCAGTACAGGTACTGCAACACGTGGCCGCGGGCGATCCGCCTGGTTGAGAGCGGTGTCATCGACCTGACCAAGCTGGTCACTCACAGGTTCAACCTCGAGGACGCGCTGAAGGCGTTTGACACGGCCAAGGATCCCAAGACGGGCGCCATCAAGGTGCAAATCCAGAGCCTGGAGTGATTGGTGTGTGTGAGGAGACGACCTTGGATGGGATGATATTTTTTTCGGCTGGTTAGCATGGCGGTTTTGGTGTTTTGTGTCGAGTGATGGTGGCTAGGCTCAGGCTTCATTTCATCGAGTAGCCGAGGCACAGAGCTACATGGTGTGAATGGTGAATGCGACGACTGCATGATTAGCTTTTCTGGTGTTGAATACCACAATCTTCTGCGTGATATTTCAGAATCTGGTCCGTCTTTATTATGTGATGATATGGTGCGCGCCTATGAACTGGGCTGGAGCTGTTGATGAGTTTGATAGAGTGAAAGAAGGACCATGTGCCCCCCCAAACCAGTCAGTAGAAGCTCTTCGGCAGGAGCTTGGGCCCCAATTTGGCGACTCTGAATTGAGGCCCTCTCATTGGCTGCTGAAGACTCCCCCGTAAAGTTAGCGGCCCGAGCCACAGTGCCAGCCACTGAGAGGTCCACTCGCCCGGCTCGCAATGGAACAACCTGAAGCGAAATCTTCCGAGCTCTTTTTTTCCAATCCTCGCCCATCCCGTCTCGTCACCTCATCACCCCCGACCTCACCTCACGCCCATCTCCATCAATTGGCCGCCAGCGACACCCCGCCGAGCCCCCGAACCACCCGCCTTCGACAGTCCTCCATCTCGAAAGCACCTCCGACCCGTCAAACCCGACTTCACTCCTCCAACCATCACAATGTCTGCCGTCGCCGCCCGTCCCGTCCTGCGGTCCTCCGCCCTGAGGAGCACCCGCCTCCCTTCGCGCATCGCCGCCCGCTTCGAGTCGACCACCACCCAGAAGGCCGCTGAGACCGCCAAGGAGAAGGCCTCCAACATCCAGTCCAAGGCCTCCGAGGGTCTGAGCCGCGTCTCCAGCTCCGCCGGCCCCGCCATCGCCGGCGCCGCGAAGGGTGTCGCCAACGCCCTCGGCAAGGTCGGCGGCCGCACCGGCCGTGTCATCGCCTTTGTCGAAAAGCAGGTTCCCTTCGTCGTCTACTACTCCAAGGTCGGCCTCGAGGTCTCCAAGATTGTCTTCCGCGGCCAGAAGATGGCTCCTCCGTAAGTCGCGTTGGTCCTTTCTCCCGGGAGGGATTACACATCTCCAATTGGGGGTTTCTCATGACCAGACGGAACAATCTTCTGAAATTCATCTGCAGCCCCATCGCCACCTTCCAGTCCTACGCTCAGAACGCCCTCCAGTCCGCCAAGAACCCCAGCGCCCTCTTCAATTCCGCCTCCCAGACCGCCCAGTCCGCCGCCCAGTCCGCCGCTCAGCAGCCCGCTGCCGCCGCCCAGCGCCTGCGTGGCGTCAACACGGCGACACTCGTCACCGTCGGCGTTGTCGCCGCTGAGTGCCTTGGCTTCTTCACCATCGGCGAGATGATCGGCCGCTTCAAGCTCGTCGGCTACCACGGCGACAACGGTGCCGCTCACCACTAAGCGCAGCTACGTTTCCTGACGTTGGGCGTGGCGAGAAGCCTGTCATTTGGACGGCAAGACATATTTCGCAAGGGGAATGAGTGCGGCATAGAAGGAGAAACGGTACGAGCTCGATGCAAACACGCAAAGCTCGAATAGAACGGCCATAATGGTGGCGCGGATCCGCCCTCCGTTTGGGGGATCGCTGATTGCGCTTCCCCTGGAGAGCCTACGGGCTCTGTCTCGGGTCGGAAAATGTGGGAAGAGAGGGAGAAGGGAAGGGCTGGGGGAACATCCGCCCTCGGCCTGCTCTCATGATCATCGTTTTCTTTTGTAGACCCTGTACACCACTATCTGGACGCAGCTCGGCTGTTGTCTGCCCTGCCTCGGCGGGGAATGGAAGAACACGTTGAAAAGAACTGCCTGCGTGTCGCTGAGTTGTGTTCGATCGTTGATGGCATTCCCATGCATCAGAATAAGTTGGATGTCTGGTGGAGGCTCATGGACAAGAAGCATAAGAAGGTCCGTTCCTCCACAACCTGTTCATATGGCCTCTGGTCAGCCAATCAATAGCACGTGTGCTACATCACAGGCTATGACTTCCGTGTCCCAGCAGAGCAATCTGATAGCCTTTGGCTTCATGCACAATCAAGTCTTAAGCCTGTCCACTATTCGCCGTGCTTCAGATTCTAGATTGCTCCATGCACGAAAGCTGCCTGGGCCGGCTGCAGAGCACCTGAGTGTCATCTATTTCTCGCAATGTCCAATCTCGTAGACTGACTCTCGTAATGTTTGTCTAAGGATTTAGGAGACGTAGTATCGTTTGTGAAGTACCATCCTCGGCCGCGCTGAGGGAAGCAGAGAGTGTAGTTCAGATAGGTACTCTGACAGGCGGGCATTTGATGGGCTTACACAGAATACCTACCTTACCTTATACAGGGTTCCAATGGCAACCATCTATCTGCTCATTTGTCTTCAAAACACATCCGCTTTATGGAAAAAAGGCCGTCAGCTATCAAAAGGCCAAATTTTCCCCAGTCTGACGGCAATCGGCTCATCTCGAATCCCGCTGTTGGTGAAGCTGAGGATTCCTCACCGAGCCCCCCTCGATACCACCTCAGCCACCCATTACAATTCTCACACCTTCCCCAACACGAACATATCTAGCGGGCAAGCCTTGAACCACTCGTGCCCAGATTTTGGATCAAAAAAAATGCAGTCATCTCGAACAAAAGAGAACATCGGGTACCCAAAGAGGGGCCGCTTGAAGCCCACCCCACGCGTGGTCTCCGCCAAGCGGCCCCTTTCCCACGTGCTCTGCAAAACACCACAACAACACCACCATCCACCCACCTTCACACCCACATCTCGTCATCACTCTCGATCGAAAGTGAACAGAATCAGACCATTAACAGGTTGACCCCCTTTGATTCATTGCCATACATGCCAACATGTTGGCCCATCACACACGCCTGGGCCTCATTTCATCACCAACGCTCCTTGCCACCACCAAGATTGTCAACACTCCCAGCCCATCACCGCCTCAACAAAGCCCTCTACGTGACGACAAGAAGAACTCACAGCCAGTTGGCGCTAACATCAGCTTTCGAGAGCACCCTAAGCCCCATAACGGGCCCCTTATCCATGCATTGCCAGCTGGACATGCAGCATTCTCGCCCTCTCCCGGAAGGGCATCACCTGCCAGCCGGTCTGGGGGTTGCATGTGCCCACCGCAGGCACCAGACCGTTGAAGATACAGACCGCCTTGCCGGGTTGTCTAACCCCAGCCACCGCGACCCAAGCCAGAGGCCTGGCATCATCACCGAGGAGACCGGCGGGAAAGGAGAGGGGGGGCACAACAGGTCATCCAAGCAGCGCCAGTCACATCCGCCACCAGCTCACAGCATCATACGAGCCACCTAATTCCCGAAGCAATGCACACGAGAAACTGTGAGGGCGCCGACCGTTCCCCTTTTTCGTCGGAAGGGGAAACCACACATGCATACCCACAGGGGAAGAACTCACGGGGCAGCCACCTCACCCTTTGACCACCCCGCATGTTCCCCGACACGGACGCCAGCAGCAGAGTGCCGGCCAGCCAGACCAGGATCAGGGGTTGGTCCTGAGTGATCTCGAGTGCCAGTAACGCCTTCCCTCGCTCACGGATATACAGGGGCCAGACCGCAGACGATAGCCCCACGATGACTGTATCTCATGCAGCTAGATCTCACGGCAAGAATAAGACCGCAGGTTGGGGCCCAGGAGATGTGACGAGGCGTGTGTGGATGAGGATGAAGTGGTTCCTCGGACCCGCCGCCATGCAGGGCGATGGGAGAGGCTTTGCTTCAAGCCCTGCATGGAAGTAAGAGTACTTCCAAAGTAAGTACCTAGCTTGCTGACTCTCCTCAGCACCTGATTGAGACCGTTGGTTGTTGGTCGAGAATATCTTGATGATATGTGGCGGTTGTGGGCTAAAATGTGGTAAGATCTTGTGTTAATCCAACTGGTGATTGATATAAGTCGGATCGAGCTACGTTTTGTAGCAAGCGGACAGACTGTCAGTAGGCCGGTGGAGCATACCATATGGAATGGTTCCAAGGCAGAAGGGTTGTGAGCTTTGATATGGGTCTGATATCGGGTTTGGAAACACAGTAAAGCGGGCACAGTAACACTTAGTTCTGCATCTTGCAGCAGTGGGAAGGAATTCTACATGACTTTCCTTCAACCGCTTGAGTGGCACGCCTTCGAGGATTCAGCCGCCCGTGTTCTTCTAAGTCGAACCCGATGAGACAAGCGAAATAAGAAGAAGCAGTTCGTACGCGAACAACCATGCCGCCGAATCATGCCGCACTTGAAAACCGAGTAGGAAAACGGCCCCCGGGTGATCCTGACAAGTCCAGAGTATCATATTGGGACATTATACAGCGTACACAAAGGGGAGGAGCAAGACCGTTCGGCCTGTCCAAATGCGAGAGTTCGAGTGAATTAAAACCGATAGCCGAGGAGGCAATATCCTTCGCCGGCCGTATGAGGTGCAAGGCATGCCACATGACGCTGATTTTGATTAGCAGCTGCCACACTGCTTTGCGTGTGATGGCCATATGTGACGGGTGTTCAGGCGCCTTGCGCTCAGTGCCTGGTCCGGGAAGACTGGAGCTTCTGGATCGTTGAACTCTCGGCGTCAGACAGAGCAAGGCCACTCTGCTGACTTATTTGACAGGCTAGACGTTATTATGGTGAGGCCGTCGTCATCTTGAATTTTGCGATTTCCCGGAATGTGACGGGTTTGTTGGCCAATGTGCAATCTCGGAGATCCGGGTTGATCTGGCAAAAGCTTCCACAAATATTTTGTAAAATGACAGAAGACCCCTTCATGAGGATTCTTTGGAAGAATCAGAGGACGGGCGCGGCTGAGACTGAGAGACGCCTCATGCGAATGGGTCGCCTTGCAGCATTTCAGTTTGTGCTTCAAAAGGAGTCTACCGGGTTGATTTGCAGAGACAATGAGGTCGTGAAAAACAAAGTAATGATTGAGGATAGAGGAGGTGACGCTAGGGGTAGTATACAGAAGAGGGTCATGCTCGATGACGACCTGATCGTCGTTCTGCTTGCATCTAGTTTAGGGGTTCTTGCTCTGCAACGCGGTTTCTTGTCACCGGCGCCAGCACAGACGGGATACCATCGCGACGGGAGGGTAACGGCAGGGTAATGAACACCAAACTCGCTTATGAGCGCGGGACGTCATCGGGCCCTGGTCGTTGGCTGAAATCCTCCAAATCGTCCGAGATACGTGGAAATACGACACGAGCCCATGACCGGTAATTGGGCCAACCTCCTTTCTTCCCTTCATTGGCTAGGTTTCTTTGCCGTCCAAACATGTCTAGGCTCGAATATCAGCGAGTCTGCGCCTTCTGGACGGGTAACTGCATAGGGGCAACCTACAGTCTGCAGTATCCATGGATGCTGAGTTTGCAGAGGCTTTTCTTCACCTCATTCCCGAGACTCTGTACGTTTTGAAGTGACCACCCCTCAACTCTGGTGAGTGGGGCCAGGCTCATTGCGTTGACGGCGTTTGTGGCTGCGAGGTTGAACCATCGACCCAGCTCCTGGTCATGCTTGTTGTCGGCCCAGGGGTTGATGGGCAGCTTGACGATGTTCTCTGTTATGTCTGTGAAACCAATCGCTTGTAGGTCGCCTTTCATTCTGTCACTTATGTCGAGCGGCGTGCCAAAGGTTCGTAACGCCTGATGCACTGCCTCACTCCAAGCTACTAGAGCTGTGTCGGGGGTGAGACTGTTGTCGTCTGACCGGAAAGTCCAGTCGATCTCGACCTGCTCCAAATAGCCTCCAGGCTTCAGATGCCTGTGAAAGGTTGTCAGCAGATGAACGGCCATCTGGTGGGCTTTGGACCATCAGCAACCTGTAGATCTTGCGGTACAGTTCCGTCCAATCCCGGATCGCACCCTTTAAAAGCTGGATGTGAATCATGTCATAGTCGCCTTCACGCAAAGGCCAGGGCTCCTCAACATCTGCTTGCATGAAAGACACGGTTGACGGTACGCTTGAAAGTGTCAGTCAGGTACTTGACGACTGTACAGTAACAGTGTGACAGCACTTACTCGCGTGGCTGGATGTAAGCGAGATCCAACCCATGTACTAGGCCGTGATTCTCGGGTCCTTTCCAGAGGACGCTATACAAGTCGTCAGAAGCCATTGTCGCTGAAAATGCGCACGATCAATATCTTACTCAGAAACATCGATCGCCCATATGCCAGTGCCCGTGCCGAGGTCCAGGACTCGGGCACGGTCAGGGACCCTGTTGTCGTAATGTCTGTTCTGCCGAGCCAGGGACACGACTCGGTGTAAGACGTCAAATCTGTCTTTCTCTTCCTGCGCACACATCGGGTCTAAGTAAAGCCTTCGAGGATATTCTCATTATCGTGTACACTCACCTCGTCGATAGGGAACAGGTAGCGTCCGGGGCGGAAATCTCCATACAGACGACCATTCTCCAAATGGCCTTGTGGTGCCGAGGTTCTTCTGGTCACCGACAAGATATTGTTAGTGAGGTGATCCCGACACATTCCGAGCATTGGGGGGTTGCGATAGTCATACCCGTGGTGAGACATGTTGTCTCGAGACGCGGCAATCGCGAAAGGGTTCAGCCTAACAGCAGGATGTAAATGGCGTGGCTGGATGGCTCGAGCCGAAGTATGGTGGGCGCTGAGATCTGGAGTGGTATGCAAATAAAAAAGTCGTGATGCAGAACCAGAGTTGGCTGTAGCTAGCACCCAGGCAGCAGTGCGGGAATGCTTCAGTGGCAATCTTTGGGCGGATATCCGAATGAGAAACGATATCTTGAAGAAGTCAGCCCGGTATATCTCTGCGAAGTGCTAAGCTAGATGAGATCAACAGCAGCGGTCGATGGACTCTGAGGCGGGGTGAGAAAGAAGGCATACAGGTTAAGGGGCGCGGTGTTAGGGGGGGTTCTTGCAGGAGAAACGAGATGGTGGTGGCAGGTGTAGATGAAGTATGTCGACAAAACACGCTCCTCCAAGGACGAGCATAGGTCCTTTTTATGGGGCGAATGCCCGTTCCCTAGATGAAAGCAAGACTACCCAGGGCAGGCAATCAAGAAAAATAAAAGCATCAATGTAACGAACAACCAACAGGAAAACATGGGGACGCAAGGATGGACGTGTGGGTTTTTCAGAGGGCCGGGCAGAGTAACTTGACCGACTTGTATCCCAAGTGCTGTCTGGTCTTGTACCTTGTCCCAACCTCTCACACGGATATCCAGTGAGGAAGGGGACATGTTTCGGTTTTTTTCGATGCGCTGTTGCGGGAGAAGATATGACACGACACCGTACAGGGTGACTATGACGAAGTCGGTAGACAGCCCCTCAATGTGGCCAACAAACCGAGGCGCAGAGCCACGGCCAGCACAGGATGAATCGTCGCGGTTTGTGTATCTCTGCACCTCCGCCCACCTGCTGGGGCTCTGACGGAGAGTGATGCATGGCAGACGAGCGCGACGCTGTTGGCCCGAAAGCCAGTACCTGCTGCATCTGCATGGAGCGTGACCACTGCCTGACTGACTGACTTGTCCAAGCTATCCAGCGCAGAGCCAACTGAGGGCGTGCTGTGCCGTGCATGTGAAGCGGGAAAAACAAAAGGAGGATTGAGTGAGTGGGTGAGCGTGGAGGCAATAGGAAAAGGAAGCGGGGATGAGAGAGGACAGTGACAAAACAGGACAGAGGCTTCGCGTGTACGAGACGCAGGTCATTCGTTAAGAGAGCAACATGAAGGGTTTGCTAACCTGACAGAACCGGGACACCTCGCTCGCAGGTAACGGAGAGATTCAAGTCCCTTTCTGGGCCGCCCAAACGGCCATGCGAGACGTCGATTCAGTGTCGTCCAAGGCTGGTGAACAGACGAGGGTCGATCTGGATGCTGCTCGACTGAAAATGAAGTGGCGTAAATCGAATGGTCTTCAGGTCATGAATCCTCAGGGAATAGCAGGGCGTTGGAGCCGCAGGCTGGCAGACTCAAGTCGTGCTCGAATAGTTAATTGATGAGTGCGCCGAGCGAGGCTGCAGGTTTGGGGCGTGGGTTATTGGGCTCCGTCGATCAATTGGAGACTTCGGCGGCTGAGCAGGATGTCGGAATTTTGTCAGGTCGGGCGAGGAGCTGGACTTGGAGACAGGTGCAGGCGCTGGCGTTGGTGACAAAGGCGAGGTGACCGGCAGGACTGACTCGAGATTCGATTCGAGACTCGGCGTTGGGGACGGGAACGGGAACGGGGAACGGGGAACGGGGGGGTGGCAGGGCAGGGCAATGGCTATCGGCTCGATCGTCCGGGGGGATCTGGCAGCGTTAAGTACTAAGGACAGGGCACCAATGGTTCGTTATAAAGTAGAGCAGAGCAGAATTGAGTAGACTGAAAAGCCGGGCGACGGGACTTGAGGAGAGATGGATTTGCTCACGCTTAGTGCGACGCAGGCGAGGTATGGTAAAGTAGGTCGAAATTTTGTGGGCTTTCCCCCCTGGTTCCCTGCCCGCGATACCTAATTGCGATGCCAGATTCGGGACCAGAAGACGTCCACAAAGGAAGGGGGGGGGGGCTGGCGAGGTGTCCGTGTCGCTCTCTCGCTGCCGCTGCCGCTGCCGCCGCTTGTCGATGTCCGTGTCTGCGCCTGGAAATGCGCCTGCCCACCACGGATGACCTGCGTTAGCCTGCACATTGATGAGACTAGTTGACAGGTTGCCTGCCTTGGGTTCCTTTCCCTGTGTGTCTCTGGTCTCTGCCTTGCCGAGATGTCATCAAGCCGTCTGGCGGCGGCGGCGTAATAATGTCTCGTAGGGCACAAGGGCAGGTCCGCCCCTCCATGCTCCATGTTCCATACTCCATGCTCCATGTTCCGTGCTCAGGCCCGGTCACCGGTGGTCTGTGTCTCTCATGTCTGCGCGCCATCCAATGAAGTTCACACGACGGGCGTCAATCGTTTAGTGTGCTGGGAACACGGGCCTGGCTGGACAAGGTAGACGTCTGGTGCCTCTGGTTTGACTCGGGAAATTCCAGGTGCGTCAAGTCATCCATCGTTGGTCTGGGGATCATCCGCTGCTACCATTGACCGGATATGGATATAAATGTGGATGTAGGTGTGGATGCGGATGAACGATGTTGCCATGCACAGTCAAGATTGGGCTGAAGCCGAGTGGAGGTTAATGAGGGCATTGGGAAACCAATTCGACTGTAGTGCGGCGCGCATGATAGGCGTAGGAAGCAGGTCGGCTACCTCAGACATTGGCATCCCCATGTTCCTTGTGATTCTGTGATGCTCGTCCACTGCCCTTGCCCAAACCCACGATGCGGTCGATACCACTGGCAGGCAAGCTCGACAGGTAAGGGCGAGCTATGAAGTGTGTCGTGCCTGGGCTGACTTCCACTGCCCTGGCTCTTTCCCAGAAACATGGAAGGCGACGGACGGCACGGCTTCAGCCAGCGTTTAGGTGGGGTCAAGCAGGGGCCAGACAGGGGCAAGCGCAGCCAGTCAGACGTATTACCCACTCGACGGACGATGAGTTTTAGTGCCCGTCTAGTCTTGCCTGGGCCATTTTTATCTTATTTTGGAGGACTCCCGTACCCACTCGCAACAAACCCCCTTGAACCTGTACGCTTTCGCGCTCCTGCCCGGCATGCGTTTCCCTGTCGCTGCCTGCCCTCTTCAATGTACCCTGTCCGAGCAACTTACAGGCAGGGTAGGTAGTTGTGCCCTTCCTCCCTCGAAGCCCCAACGTAGCCCGGGTAGCCGCCATCCAGAAGACAGCGCAAGAAGGAGGTAGTGCCCACCCCTGCCCTGTTATCACCCCTCTCTAGCGCCATTCTGCGCTGTTGTGGGCGCGGGTGGTGAAACACCAACAAGGCACCAAGCAAGTCAGCCCTCCATGAACATATGAGCAGGCAGACCAGAGTTAACACGATGCAGCTCACAGGCCGTGAAATATTCCGACCAGCCATACATTAGGACATGGCGGGTAACAAGAAGTAAGTAATGTCATGTTGAGTCTGTAAGATACCTGGAGTACCTAAGGTAGGTGCCTACTGTGCCCGGCAGGATGAACAGCAATGGTGGGTAGTGGGGACTTCCTTGCCTGGTGTTTCCTTCCATGAATTTCCCCATTCTGGTGCTGTACCTACCTTAGTCTTATTAGGGGTGGATGTCATTGACAACCCGACCACTTGCGAAAACCACGGTTCGATGCCCATCACACCCACAGTTCCTGCGGTGCCCCTCAGCGCTAAGGCTGATGCTCGCTTGCCTGCCGCGAAGGAACTCCTAGGCTCCTTGATGGATATCTCCGCTGTAAGCAAACAGCGTCATCAACATTGGCTCCGGCCCCCCTCTCACGTCCACACTCAACCGGCCTGGCTTCAGCGGCTCGCCTCGTCAGCCGTAATAGGCGCACCAACTACTGGCGCTGGTGCCGCTGATATTCCCATGGCTTGCCTGGCCAGACCGATGAACGCCTTCTCGTCAGCATTGCGTGGCCGTCCAACAGCAGTCAACGCCATTGTGGCTTCCGCCGCCCCCTACTGAGATGGGATGGATGGATGGCTAATTTCGATATAATCGAACTTTGGGATGAGACGTCTCCCCATAAACACATGGCCCTATCGTCGTACTACCCGCACACCAACTTGGACTCCACAGTCTAGATTCCTGCCTGGCCCTTTCCGACATCGTCTCTCCTTCATGCTGCATCTGCATGACCGTCGGACGATCACCATTCCTGAATGAGACCAAACATCTCCACATACATTGCCATGGTTCTTCTTTGTCGCCATGGGTAGCAGGTCTAAGAGGCCGATCTCGCTACTCTAGCCCGGCCCGGCAGCCTGGGACGAGGCAAACGCCCTCCTGGGCTCCGGTTCATCCGACTCTTTAGGTCCGCTGGGACACCCTGCCATCTACATGTAGCTACCGCTTTGGTGTGCACGCTTCTCCTCACAAGGGTAAGCTGATAAATTACTCGGCAAACGCAGTTATATGGAAGACGCCTGGCTCAGGAAAACAAGAACCACAAAAATCCCGGCATGACATCAACAGAAGTCGAGGATCGACCACATTACAAGGGTCACAACCGGGCAGGACGAAGGGCTGGCTAGTGTGCTTCCACTTGCAGCACGGCGACTCGCATACATGCGCTGCAACATGCCTGCTTCGTCACGATCTCTCTGCGTCTCAAAACACTGGCCCCAAACAACTGCAGATGTGGCTGCATGGGTACGAAGGGATTCTGGTCCCACAGGTCTCAACCGCTTGTCAGGCGCTAGATTTTCCCGGCCACTGACTGCCCTTCGCATGCATGAGACTTTCGTTCCACGCACCAAACCTTTTCAGACGTGGGGTTGGTCGCACCAACGACATCGATCAGTACTCTGACCAACGAGTCAAGATCCAGAGCGTTCTGTTTCTCGTTTCCCAACTCAACCGAGATCAAGTTCCTTGCCATGGAAACAATCCGCATCCCCAGACCCGCCATGGCATCGGAATACGAATTCTGGGGCATTCAGGACCGAGAGTGCCACACGGTTGGCGACACTCACCGATGCTCTCTGCGCTGCGTTTGGTACGCCGGAGTCACACCCAAGCAGCCGCCCCTCATGCACGTGGCTCTCAACGACCGTCGAACTCATCTTTTGAGGGGCCAGGGCACCTGCTGTAGGATCGAGATCGCCGCCCGTCAATCAAGCTGCCATATCAACAAGGGCTGACATGATGATCATTCACCGCTCCCAAAGTCAGTGGCGTTTCGAGGGCTGAATTCAAATTTCCTCGCCCCAAGGATTACAACGGCCAGATGACGACTCATTTCGCTGATCTCACGGCCTCAACTGGGCGCACCGCTACGCCGGGGTATGGATGGTTGAGACCTCTGCGTGGGAAGCCATCCTCTAGATCCAATCGCTCGCTCCTCGGCCATACGGCGTGCAATTCTGAGTCAGGTCCCTTGTTGGCGAGGGTGGTTGCCTTTCGCGAGATGAAGGGGATGGCCCCGTTGATGTGTTGGAGGGTACAATGGCTTGGATGATGGATGGATTTATGCCCTGTCAACCTCAGACGATAGCGCATTGCACCCTTGAACCCTGTGGACTACGGACCCGACAGTCTGGGACGGACCCCATGTGTGACAACAAATCACCAACAAGTGGCTGAACCACATTGCTAGGTTGACCAAAGATGGGCAAGCGGAGCGAAGCACCCCAGGCAACCAGGCAGGTCAGGCAAGCGGTCATCATGGAGGCTGCTCGGGAACCTCGCCAGGCAGACAGGTGAGACCTCAAAACAGACCGCCCGTCAATCTGAGTACCTACGTGCCCCTCACTGTCTTATCCCTTCTGTTGGAGATGTACTCGGGAAGCGATGCCTGCGTCGCAGGAATTCTCTCGGTCCTGTTTATCTGTAAGACACTCGGTCCAACGGTTGTACCTTACTATCCACTGATGATGGACATATGTTCATCACGTATTCCGGCCCCCCGGCTCAGAAATCTGGGCCAAGTCGTTACCCCTGCACCAGAACAACGGTATACCTTGTTGCACTCTCAGCCGTTCGAGCTCTGGCGGCCGAATGGTCCACCAGTCAACTGTCACCGCTGGCCACCCAGTTCAAGTCTTTCGGTCGGTGTATGTCACGCAAAACGGATGAAGGATAAAGAATGCACTGTCGCAAGCTAATGCACGGAATTGCCTCCGCTCCAGGTAAGTCAAAGTGTAGTGCCAAACTCTAACATCCCTCAACAGGAGTGCCAGCCAATCCACCTGCGTCCTCCTACGACGTACCGGCCAGAAAGTCCAAATCCCGGAACCGGCAATGCCATCGAAAAATGTTTTGCCCATGCTGGACCTAGTTCGTGCTTTGATGGCTTCGCTGATCCAGTTTCGGTTTTCTGCACTTGCACGGCAGTGTCTCATGTGATATTGAGGCCTACCTTACACAGCTTCGAGATGGCTTTGGTTGGATGATGGTGCAGTTTGACATCGTACTGCGCGTGGTGTGTCTTTTTGGATGAACAACTTGTTTACGTGGTGCTGATGGTAATAAGCTTGCCTGCAACGCAATAGGAACGCAGGGGCCTGCCTCATATCCGATGCATCGTCATGAGCACTCCATTGGTAGTGCATACGATATCCAAAAGGAGCCGCTTGGTGTTCCGTCGATCACAATCCCATCACGAGCGGACGCCTCCGACTTGCCTATCACAGGTTGGCAGGGCTCCCAATTAAGGATGTGACGAGTCATCCTCAGCCTCGGCTCGGCAGCTTGTCTGAATCCTGTTCGCATTGCGACGCAAGGACTCCCGTCGTCGGGTTTCCGCCAACTTCATCTGTCCACCTGTATCGATTTGATTAGGATGTAGGGAACTTCTGTCCGCTAATAAACGAGAGGGGCGAAGCAGGGAAATCTCCGACTGATCACGCATGCGGTGTGCAGACGACCCCCTGCATATTTGGAACTGCGGAACCAGACTGTTGGGTCTACAGCCGCCAGGAACGGTCACGGTCACATTCTTAGGTGCGCGTGTGGCGGCAGTCGACTGCAACACGGCGTGCACTAACATCCCAACTAGGTACTGGGGAAGTCCCCGTGCCTCAGTCGTGATTCGCAAGTCACAGCTAAGGTACTGTACCTAGGTAGAGGCCTCACCTAGATACCTAATGCAGAACTTTCCCTGAATCGTTACGAGCTTCTAGAGTTTACGCAATACTACGACCGGCCGGAATCCTTGCTCAGACCACGGTTCCCAAGTTTGTCGTCTGTCGACCCGATTGCCACGGACTTTTGATTCGAAGCACAGAGAAATGGTGCAATTATCTCGTCAGGGTGCCATTCACCAGAAACGAGATGAGACTCCGAGCACTAAAATAGCCCCTTAAACACCACCAGTTCGTACAACGGTGATGTGCAAAGCAACTCCACCGGAGTTCTTGAATCACCTGAACCCTTGTTAAGTGACATTGCGACTCGTCCACCATCTCGTTACCAGACGGCTGGTAACCAGTCGGGGACGCAACACTCCTCCGCGATTCACTATTCGCAGAGCAGCAATGCAGTTGGTCCCGGCCATCGCATCAAATGCGGCCATAACGGATAGCTGGTACTGCCAACTTCGCCCGGCTCAGATTGGACTGATGCTTTTGAGAATCGGAATTTGCCTTCCCCACATGCAACCACACGTCATATTAGAGACATCCGCCCTAGTGACGGTAATCCGCAGCAATGCAGTTGCAGACTACGTACGTCTGTCCGCCTTGTCCGCGCTGCAGTAAGAGACTCGCCTTGTCAATTTGAAGCCTTACTCGATGCATTGCTGACGGCCGCATCTTGACAGCGGACGGTGATTACACCGCCAGCCCCCAGCATCGATGAGGCGCTACGACTGCAGTCGTGGGGCCAAGGTTGCAAGGCGGGCGCGTATCGTTACATTGTTCCAACTTGCATCCACGGCAAAGCGGGATTTCATGGCATGAGCCGTCTTGTCTCGGCTTGTTTCGTGTTTTCTTTATTCGAGAAGGGTGAAGGAGATGAGGGTCGACGCACTGCAACCCTGCGCTACAAGCGCCAGGCGTGGGAGATGCCCGCCCTGAGTGGGCCGGAATTTGGGCGTCTCGCCGGGGCCAGTGTTCAAGAAAAGGGGAGATTTGGGGGCGGGCTCGGCATCAGCGGCAGCCGCAGATGTGCATTCCTTCGCCAGAGACAACTTTCGTTGAAGGGACTGCTGCCGACGCTCATGATTGTCAGAAACGGCAAGTCTTTCGGGTGTAATTTTGGCGACCGGGGGTAGCTAAGGGGCCCTGTCAGGCATGCGAGACGCGGGACAGCGGGCCCTCGTTTCGAGGGCGATACGCTCGTGGCCGGCGCGTGTTTGCGTGCTGGGGTGGTGTTTCTCGGGTGGCCGCGCCTCGATCGGCTCTGAGCATCGTTTTCGTCGTCATTGAGGAATTTCGGCGTCATTGCTGGGCATGACGACAGGGACTGTCGGGCCGGAGTCGTTCGCAGTCTGCGATGAGACATGTGCGATGTCATTGGCGCCCTTTCTGCAAGGGACTTCTGGGCGTGGAAGGCAGAATGATGGAACGGAGCGGGCCGCGCGAGGAAGGCATATGCGGACGTTTGACAGAAGACGTCGGGTGTCACCCTGCCTTGCGAGCTGGCAGCGCTGATGGTTACAGCACAGTCAAAGGTGACGATGACTCTACTGATGCGGGGGCTGCTGAACAGAGGCGCCGCTCATGGAGTCAGATCAAAGCCGCCGGAGCAAGGGAGCATGTTCATCTGCTGATTGCGACGGGGACTCAGGAACATGGACACCAGATTGGTGGGAGGGGAAGTTGAGGTGAACGCGAATGATTGACTCGTGCTGGTCGGAGCCTCACCTCACAACCACTGCGTATCTGGCCAATCGTCTGGAGTATGAGTGCGATTCTGAGACTCTCGTGTGCAGGCTCACATCGCAGACAAACTACAAGAGCCTGAACCTGCTGGCTGACAAGCCTCATGTCGCGTGATGCGCAACGAATGAGGCAGCGTCACGAGCTCGTAAAGGAGACCTCTCGTCTCTTGTATCACGGGGGGAGCACTTGATGGAAGCTACGGCCGAGCCAGATGTCTGTCTGTCCTTTTGACGACCTTGGAAAACAGCATCGCGACCTTCATACATATCGCTCATCTGCTGGGAGAGCAGATGTACTCCAACACGGACACAATATCACACAGAGGAAAGCCAAGGCGGATTTATTGATCAAATCCAACCTAATGTTGCTGATCACAACTGAGAGATCGATCGCCCCTCGCTGAGCCCTCGCCGGGGCATTAACCCCTCGGTATAATACACCCCACGCGCGCACGAAAACTCCATAGCAAAGGGGGGTGTATAGTAATGTTTGGGGTTCATCAGTACCTCCATTTTGTGTTCCTCCATCCTGACTTTGATTTCATCCGCGTCGATAGCTCATCGCATGCGTGAACGAAGTCGACTAAATAGGGAGGTACGACCAGCATGGCATTCCAAGGGGCCGTACCGCGTCCACTCGACGCAGAGAAGAGCGCATGTTTGGCCTCCTACCATTCGTACTCGCCCGTGGCCTTGTGGAAAACATATTCCTTTCCGTTCACCGTAAGAACGCCATCCTTGAGCACGCACTTCCACTTGTTCTTGACGCGCTGGACCTTGTCGTACATGCAGAGCATGATGTGGCCGAGGCCCTCGTCATCGACCTCGTCGTCGTCCTTCTCGTCGTCCGAGTCGTCAAGGTCGGAGTTGATAGCATCCTCGTCGGCGATCACAGGGCCCTCTTCGTCATCTTCGCCGTCGTACTGCGCGACGCCGCCGACGCGCTCCTTGCCCTTCCTCGGCGGGCCCGCTGCCGATTGAGACTTGGTCGCCTCCTTGAGGGGGAGCATGAGGCCGCCGCCCTCCATGGCCTTGGCCCTGGCGAGAAACTGTTGGTGGAGGAGGCCGTCGATCTCGACTCGGCCGAGCTCGTGGAGAGTGCCCGCCTTGTCGCGCTGCATCAGGATGCCCTGGACCTCATCGTGATCGTCCACTTCCTCTTCATCGCCGGCACCGTCTGTTTGCGAATGCTTGAAGCCCGGCTGCTGCTGGCCGGGAAGGGCGTATTGTGGTGTTTGTTGTTGCTGCTGCTGCTGGGGCTGGCCGGGCCGGGCCTGGTTCTGCTGCATCTGGGGAAGGGCAGGTGCCGGAGCCTGTTGGGCGCCTGCATTGATGGCACTAGAGGCGTCGTTACCGTACCGGTTGCTGATATGTTGCATGGCTCGGACGTGCGCGACGCCGCCACCGGCGTGCATGTTCGAGGCCGCGGGTTGACCTCCGGGCTCCTGCTTGATGTAGGGCTCGTTCTTGACATTCGGGTCGTGGTTTACGGGGCCGCCCGTGGGTAGAGAGATGCCGACGGCGTTGGGCGCGGAGCTCATTGTGGCCTGCGTGTATTGCGCCTGATGCTGCTGCTGTTGTTGTTGCTGCTGGTATAGGTGGGGCTGCTGCTGCTGCTGCTGCATCGGCGGCGCCTGCTGTTGTTGTTGCGGCGGAGGGTGAGCAGCCGCCGGGGGTGCCTGGGTGGCAGCTACGGGTTGTGGAGGCTCCGGCTTTGGATCCCACGGGAAGCTGGCGACCTCAAGCTGAGAGAGCTTCTGCTGCCAGCCCCGTTTCAGCTCCTCCAGAACGCCATCTTCGACACCACCTTCCTCAAAATCTACGCGCGAGGCGTTGATGACGTCCTCAATGACCTGCTGGTATACGTTACCGACAACGTTGTTCGACATGGCGGTGATTCAGAAATGGTCGATATCGGTGAAGGCCGGTCGGGCGATGGAAGGTGGGGGTTTGCGGAATATTGCCGCTTTGCGTCTCCGAAGGTGCCTGTCAAAGCACGTTGTCGGTTCTTTCGAGGCTGCACCGAAACAACAAAAGCAATTGCGGGTGCCGGGGTCAAGATCGATTGCGACGGTTTCTCTTTGTCTGCAGGGACTTGTACGACTGGAATCGCCTTCTAATATGCTGTAAGCAAGATGTCAACACGGCTGCTTGTGTGACATACTGAATCTTATTTCTTACTCAGAAAAGCAGCTTCACCACGACAGGCCACGCCTCGACGCAGGATACTGCGAAAGAGGAATTGGAAGTGGGGGGAAGGTGGCGATCTCAGGTGGAAAGTGAGTGACTCGTGCGGGGACAATGAAGGTGCGCAAAGAAACCGATATCTATTGTGTATGGCAAACGAGAGACTTTTCTCTTGTTCTGACGCTTCGCAGAAAGTCGCAGTCGTCGAGCCCTGTGACTTAAGATTGAGGTTCTGCGGCAACTAGGCGCGTGACGATGGTGATGTTGGTGTTGAGGTGAAGTTGCCTGGCTCGGGAACCTAGCAGGCGAAGAATGGCCTATGGCGGCAGTTGCAAAGGATTAGTCAGTGCTTTTGACTTATCGATAACCCACCCAGACTTTCCAAGCGGATTGAGGGGCAGCATGGGGGCCTTCACCGAGCTTCACCGACAGCACCCAGAGCGGGCGCTAGTCCTCTTCAAGAAAAGAGCTTTTGCCCGATCCCTGTCTGCTTTTGAGAAAGCCGACTGCCGCGACGATTTCACGCTTTCTCAGTCGATCTTCCTGATAATGACTAGCCATTGGCAGCTATCGACGTGATGCTCCCATCACGGGTTGTCAGGCAAGCCTTGCGCTGCTCTCAGCGACCATATCTCCCCGCCAGAAGCCCTCTCGTCGGGCCACAACGATACTACTCGGCAAAGCCGACACGTCAACATGCTGCTCCCGAGCTGCCAGACCACCGAAAGGTAGGCGCACAGCAGGAGCTGTTCATGACTTCGATCTACAGCCCTGGTTCTCCCATCTTTCTTCCCAACGGCACACGAATCTTCAACCGCCTCGTCGATTTCCTCCGACGACAGTACGTCAACTATGGCTTCGAGGAGGTCATCACGCCCAACATCTACAAAAAGTCCCTGTGGGAGGTGTCAGGTCACCTACAGAACTATGCCGACGACATGTATACTGTGACGAGCCGGCCCCGCCAGCCTGAGGCAGCCAGCTGCTGCGGCGACCGCGAGCCCCCCTCAACAATGGGTGACGGCAGCCAAGCCGCTGAGGGCGAAGACGACGACTACGGCCTCAAGCCCATGAATTGCCCAGGCCACTGCCTCATCTTCGCCTCCAAGACGCGCAGCTACCGCGACCTCCCGATCCGCTACGCCGACTTCTCCCCGCTCCACCGCAACGAGATTTCCGGCGCCCTCAGCGGGCTGACGCGCGTGCGACGCTTCCACCAGGACGACGGCCACGTCTTCTGCCGCCCCGTGCAGATCCAGCCCGAGGTGTTCAAGACGCTCGACTTTATGAAGAGCGTATACGGCGCGCTGGGACTCGGCGGCGGCTACGACTTTGCGCTGTCGACGAGGCCGGCGGATCACTACATCGGGACGGACGCCGAGTGGGCGCGTGCCGAGGCGCAGCTGCGCGGGGCCCTCGAGCAGGCCGGCCTGCCATACACGGTCAAGGAGGGGGACGGCGCGTTCTACGGGCCCAAGATTGACGTCATGTTGCGCGACTCACACGGCAAGACGCACCAGGCCGGCACGATCCAGCTCGACTTTCAGCTGCCGCAGCGATTCAAGCTCGAGTACAGCGCGCCAGCGCCGGAGCTCGAGGCGCAGGGCGTCGCGCTCGAGGGGGTGGACGCGTCGCTCAGGGAGACGTACGGGCCCGTGACGCCCGTGCTGATTCACCGCGCGATCCTGGGGTCGGTGGAGCGGCTGATGGCGCTGCTGATTGAGGAGTACAATGGCAAGTGGCCGTTTTGGCTGAACCCGAGACAGGTTGCCATTCTCACGCTGAACGATACGGATCCCGTGATGAACTGGGCCTCCAAGGTGCAGAGGACGCTGCTGGGCATTGACAAAGAGGACGGTGTGGATGCCGGCCTCTCGCAGCCGAATCCTACAGGGTTCACGGTGGATGTGGATGCCAGCACGAGGCCTCTGGGTGAGAAGCTCGCAGAGGCGCGGTCGAAGGAATACGGCATGATTCTCGTCGTGGGCAAGCAAAACGTGGAGCAGGGGACTATCACGCTCAACAGCCGGGACGCATCAAAGCGCAGCAGGGAGGACCTCAAGCCAGCGGATCTGCTGAGCCGGATGAACGAGATGGTCGACACGTACCAGTAGAGGTCTGATGTATGATAAAAGGATGTATTGCATTGTACTATAATAGGGGACGAGTGCCTCCGGAAATTAGCCTGACCCAAATGCGCCTGCTGCCCTGATGCTTCCACACTCCAGTATCCATTCGATGCGCAACGACCAGCCGCCCAGACAGCTACCGCCTATCAGCGTCATCGACCGTGCCCCCAGAGGCCTCAACCTTGCGCACAAGGGCGCGCCTCTCCCCAAGCTGCTCGCGCATGTACCGGACCGTCCGTTGTAGTACGAGTCCCTCGGAGCGGCCCTGTCCCTCGAGACCGGGTACCAGCTCGGTCAGGCGGTCGAAGCCCTCGCGGATAGCCTGTCGACGCTTCTGCTCTGACGGTTGTTAGCCTTTGGGGCGTGATGGTAAGAAGGTGGTGTTGTGTCGCAATGCGTTCGCAAGGTGGTTGTCGCAAAGTGGGAACACGCGTCGACGACAGGCGCATCACATGTCAGACTCACCAGAGGCAATGTGATTCTGCTTCTTCTCGGCCTCCGTCAGGCGCGGCTTGTCGTCGGCGTCGGCGTCGGCGGCGCCCGAAGTGGGAGGGGATTCGGCCTGTTTGGCGGGAGAGGCCATGGTGCAGTCTCGTTCACATGTCGGGGAGGAAAAACGTTGGTGGGTTGGAGGAGAGTCTGGAGTCGACAAGGCAGACGGGGAGGCATGGGAATTGGGAATTGGGAAATGGAGGGCGTGACCCGACTTGCACGACTCGAATCCCTGTAGCGGCCCTGGCTTCGGGGGGGGGGGGGGGGGGTAGTGCCCTGCATGCCCTGCAGATGACCTGAATTGGGGCGCGTTGGAAGGGGGCGCTTGGGGTGATTAGATAAGAGTGGATTTGGCGGGGTCGATCACCTCCGTCAGGGAAGGGACATTTTGGAGCTCGGGACCTATGGAAGTGGAAGAGGAAGCCCCACGTCACTTCTGCAACTTCAGTACCACTCTTCAACCACTTCCGTCCTCTGATCAATTGACAACATTTTGCATCTCATCGAAAATTTAGCGAGCTCACCGGCATTCCATCAGCAAGATGTCCGAAAAAGTGCCAGACGCCCCGAAGCCCCGCCCAGCTGGCAACCCCCTTCCCCCCCTCAAGCTCCCCATCATCGACCATCTCAAGTCCAAACGCATCATCCTCGCCTCCGCCTCTCCGCGCCGCAAGGCCCTCCTCGCTCAAGTCGGCCTCACGAACCTCGAGATCACGCCCTCCACCCTGCCCGAGAACATCGACAAGAAGTCCCACGGCCCCCACGAGTACGTCGCCGCCACCGCCCGTCAAAAAGCCCTCCACGTCTACGAGACCGCCCTCCAGACCTCCCTCGCCTCCATTCCCGACCCCGATCTCGTCATCGCCGCAGACACAGTCATCGTCACCCGTGACGGCCGCATCCTCGAGAAGCCCCGCTCAGAGGCCGACCACGTGCGCATGCTGCAGCACCTCCGCGACACCGTCGTCCACCGCGTCCTCACCTCCGTCGTCGCCATCGCGCCGCGCGAGGACGCTGCGCACCCCGGTTACGAGATCGCCGCACACACTGAGGAGACCAAGGTCTTTTTCGTGCAGGAGGGCGACGGCCTGCCTGACGACGTCATCGAGGCGTACGTCAAGACGAGAGAGGGCGCGGACAAGGCGGGCGGGTACGCACTGCAAGGCATGGGCGGCATCTTGCTTGTCGAAAAGATTGACGGCGGCTTTGACAATGTCATTGGTCTGCCTGTGAGGCGGGCTCTCGCTCTGGCGGAGAGGGTGATTTTCAAGCAGAATGTTGAGGAGGAGGCCGACATTAGCGACGAGGACGTACAGTTGTAGGCATGGTCATGCTTGATTGACGTAGACAAAAGATACCTGGGGACGTATAGAGATGTTTCGTGTTGAGCTGACAAGCGCATGGCAAATAATCAAGAATTATGGTCATTGTGGGTATCATTATGTCTGTACATCCATGGTGCCAGCACCCGTTCTCTACCATTAAAGTCCTGGGCTACACGCCTCTCATTAACATTACATAGGTTATCCAACGAAAACAACTCCCACTCCTACACTGTCCCCGGCCTTTTGAAAGGATGCCCCTCCGTATTGAACACCCAATCATCCAAACTCATAAAGTTCGGATCGGAGAAGATGAGGTAGAAATACTTTAGCGTCTCCGCCAGGAAGAAGCTCTCCATCTCATCACTCTGCTCCGGTGTCTCGGCCGTTACGTCCACCAGCGCCGCGAACGCCCCGTCCGTCGCCGTCGCCTTCTCAATAGCGAGCCACATGTCCCACGCCAGGTCCTGCAGCTCCGCCTCCCCCGTGACCCTGTACAGCACGAACAGGCTCTCGATGGCCTCGGGCCGCAGCAGGTAGCGAGGGTCCTCGACGCGCCAGTGACCTCGCGGCGCCCGGCTGTCGGTGTCAGGAGCGGTGGAGTAAATGGTGCTGCTGCTCCCGTCGCGCTGGGACAGCCACCGCTCCTCGTCCCAGGCACAGGCCTCGAGGGTGGTGCAACGCAGCATCTGGGACTTCTCAGGCATGACGCCACTGTCAGTGGAAGCGTAGGCCCAGGCACAGCCACGTGCGAGCTTGGCGCCGATGGCGACATCGTCTGGCTGCTCGAAGAGGCGGCCGGCGAGAGCGAACATGCCGCCGGCGAAGCAGGTGAGGTGCTCCATCTCCGCGATGTGCGCGATGGTTGACGTGAGCTCGTCGACGACGGCGCTGCCGAGAAGAAGAATGTCGTCACTGTCGGGGGTCATGGGGCGGAAGAGAAGGTGATCGCGGGCGGTGGACGCGGCGTGAGTGTACATGTCTGCATACACAGGATCGCGGCCGCCGAGAAGGGCGTGCATCTTGGGAAGGTACTCGTACAGGGAGTCTCCGTCGGCACCGAGGCGGAAGATGTTGTTCGGGGCTTGGAACCCGTCGCGCACGTTGATGAAGTTGGGCCACAGGCCAGGCAAGAGGGTCGAGTTTTGAATCGTGGCGAAGGCTCGCTTGATCCTATCGATGGCGTCGAAGTACTTGTTATTGCGAGTCAACTGTGCGAGACGGGTGAATTCCAGGGAGAGGCTGCCGATGGCGGCGGCGCTCTGGTAGGGTTCGGGTACGATTTGGCCTTCACGGAGGTTTTCGAAGCTGAAGATGAACGGGGGGAGGCGGTTCGGAGTGTCGAAGGCGGCGTATAGCATGTCGCCAAGCTCAATGGCCTTTTCCAAGAGAACCCTCTCTTGGCTGAGGTCGAAGGCCGCGATGAGACCTCCCAGGTAGCGGATGTTCGTTTCGAAAAGGTTGCACCGCAACTGCGTGGAGTTGTTCCAGTCGATGGAAGCTACGAACGAGACGCCGTCGTTGAATTCGTCATACATGCCCATCATCCACAGGGTGTCGAGGGAGTCGACGATAGTGGCACCCCAGCCATTGAACCGATCCACGCCGTCCAAGGAAATGGGCTGCAACTCATCGTAGCCCCATGCATGGCGGATATAGCTGGTCCAAGTCTTCTTGAACGCGTTCTTGATCGCTTGCTGGCGGTCAAAGTTCTGAGGCGACGAGAAGACAGACAAATGCCTTGCCCTCTTGAGGTCGATGGGACGGTCGGCTTCGAAGTCGTACTGGACCTTCGGAAGGACCAGAGGTTTTCCGGCGGGAAGTCGTATCATGTCGGCCTCGCGGACGGGAAACCTTTGAGGATGTTTGGCCCAGCTGTAGGATGATACGGTGAGAGGATACGACGTGACTTCGACGAATTGCCTCGGCAACAGCATGTCGTCATTTTGAAGATACATTAAAGAAACAATGACAAACGCAACCAGTCCCAGGACTAGCCTGAAGGACGTCATCTGGTATCGAACAGTGATTCTGGCAACCATGATGAAGTGAATGGGAGTATTGATGCAAATAAGAGAGCCAGCCTGCTGAATCCCATGGTCGCAGTGAAGGCGAGGTGAGGGGTCATTTTGTACGATCGTCGTTAGCCCCTGAATGCTCCGGACATCATGTGCCCACATCATGTGCCCAGGCGCTGGACAAGCATGGCAGGGTTCACCTTTGTGGCAGAGCGTGTCGCAAAGAGTTGCTGTATGGATAGTGGTTTCCTATGAAACGCCAAAGACGAACCCAACGATCAGACCTCGTAACGTGGTCTGGAGTGGTGGGAGGGTGTCTCGGCAGTCCGTGCCAAAGAACGTCATCTGTATGTCGATGGCAGGACTATAGGGAGTATCCTGTATGGTGATCTGCCGCCGCCACCTGAAGGTTTGTCAGGTTCGACTTGGACTCAACGAATCTCACCTTCGCATCGAACCAGGTTGAGGGACCACTCAGTTCGCTCCAATCTGCTCCTCTCGGACAGCCATTGCAGTCTACCATTCTTGATTGAACGTCAAAGATGACGGACTGCCCCTGTGTGCTCCCGTGCGAGGAATTATCGATGCGACAGCTAAAGGTCATCTCGACAAGGTGATTGACGGGCGTGATGGCCAGTGGGGGAGGTACCGCCTGACCAGTTCCCCTCAAGAGAGCTTTGTTTCATCTCGTTCGACGAGCCTCAGGTTTCAGGCGCAGGACTAGCCTCAGCTCGTGCGTGGGAAAGGTAAACCTGAACAGATTCCGGCTTGGCTGGTCAGGTTGTTACGCCAAGGTTCTTTTTCTCTGCCGTATTTTCCTATTCAACCCGGAGCGCTGGCCCCTGAAGATGGGGGTTCTTGATTGCTCTTCGAGACTCGTGCTGATGTTCGCGCCTTGGCGTTTGGTATCATCGAGCTTTGAGGTGTGGCAAGCAAACTGCGCCCGCTTGAGCGCCGATTTTGGAGTTCGGTAGGCTCCAAGAATAGAGATTGAGGTATTTGATGACCAAGTCGTTGTGCTTGTTCTATGGTTTGGCCTCTTTCGGTTTGAGAGACGATGGGAAGGAGGGGTCCCTGACGTGAAGTGGTGAGGGTGGATGAAAGAACGATTTGGAGGGGCAGATAAGATAAGAAAGTAAAGAGCACAGACCATGTCAAAAGTTCAGCACCGAATCCTCACCGCCCAAAATTTCACAAATTCTGCCGCCCAGGGCGCCTTCTCCAGCATCGTCTTGACTTTCCCGCAATCCTCATTCACCTCTACTCCACGTACCCCAGACCTCGCATCCCAATATCCACCATGTCTTCTATGCGAAACGCCGTCCAACGGCGGTCGCACCGCGAGCGCGCCCAGCCCCTCGAGCGCAAACGCTTCGGCCTCCTCGAGAAAGACAAGGTCCGTCCCTCCTCCTCTGCAACCCCTCAAGCACACCCAATCCCTAAAGGCCACGACTGACAAGCCCCCAGGACCGTCAACTCCGCCAAAAAGACTACAAAAAGAAATCCGCAACCCTCAAGAACCTTCGCGAAAAGGCCGCCGACCGCAACGAGGATGAGTTCTACTTCGGCATGCTCTCCCGCGACGGGCCGGGCTCCCGCGTCCTTGACGGCAAGAAGTGGCGCGGCTCCGTCGCCGGCGACCGCGGCAACCGCGCCATGGAGGTGTCGCTCGTGCGCCTGCTCAAGACTCAGGATATCGCTTACGTGCGCACGACGCGCAGCGTCGTCATGCGCGAGGTACAGAGGCTGACGGAGGCCGTGGTGCTCGCGGCCGAGGGAGCGCCAGCCGAGGACGAAGAGGACGAGGATGACGATGGGTTTGATTTTTCGGAGGCGCCGAGGCCGAAAAAGATTGTTTTTGTCGATGGTGTAACCGAGCAGCTCGAGGCTGTCGAGGAGGAAGAGATGGGTGATGCCGATGATTCGGACGACTTCGATGGGCTCGATGATGATGATAATGACGACGAGGAGAAGAAAGAGGTCGTGGACGAGGAGGCGGAGAGGAAAAAGAAGAACCTGCAACGTCTGCGCGCCGAGCTGACTTTGGCCCAGAGGAAACTCAAGGTCCTGACCAAGGCGGAGCGGGAGCTCGAAATCCAGCAGGCGAAGATGGCCAAGACGGCAACGTCAGGGGGCACTACAAGGAAGGGCAAGAAGATCATGGTCCGCACGCGGAAGAGGTGATCAATCAGAGTCAAGGCCCATTTTCATGTCAATTCTTTTGAGCGATACCCAATGACCGAGCATAGGATATTTTCCTGTTAAATAAGGAAATGCCGAGGACATTACAGACCCTTGTTATCCCAAATACGCTTGAAGTCCCATGCTGACAACCCAATTCCTGTCCTGACCCTCGTAAAAGACCGCGTTGTGGTATCTCCCATCCGTCATCATGTCCATAAAAAACGAGCGTCGTCGGAACGTCTTCCGCAACTTCATTTCACGCCAACACATCGAGCCAGCCCGACCACAACGGCCGCCAGTGCCTTGAACATCATCGTCAGACACCATACGAAGCACTTGAAGATACCACCCAGCACCTTGAACGCCGCCCTCAATGGCCACGGCAGCATTCGCCTGGTTTCCTTTGTCACTTGTTCGAACTTGGCAAACCCGCCGTCCTGACTCTCGACATCAACCTCGAACACTTCTATCTTGCGCTTACTACTCTTCTTGCCGCTCCGTCCACCGAGACGACTCGACCGCCCCTCGCCGCTAGCGGTTCCCAGCGACGGCGGCAGCGGCGGAGGCTCGAACGTCTCTACGTGCGCCGTGCGCTCGTCGCCGGCAGCAACGAGCAGGAGCGCCGCAACCGCCACGTCGACGACGAAGAAGCTTTCGATCTTGGCGGCAATAGCCGTGTCGACCTCGAGCCAGCCCGAGCCGGTACCGTCGCGAGTAAGCTTGGCCAGGTGCTGCGGGCTCTCATGGTGCTCCAGCGTGTACTCGGTTCGGCTCCAGACGGCATTGCGCTCAATGGTGATGCAGAAGGGTGTCGCGAGGGCGGGATGGACGAGGAAGTGGGAGCCCGAGTCGTCATCCCAGACGAGTCGGGTACATTCCGTCTCGGCCATGGCGATGGCATTTGCGTCATCGGGCCTGTTTAGTGCGACAGTCTGGGCAGCGGCCGGGTAGAGCAGAGCAACAAGGCCGTCATTAGGACGATGTCGGCGAGACTCCTCTTCGAGAGTGGTGCAAATGACCTCCTGCCAGTGTTTGTTCTCTGAGCTTTTGCCAGTGTCTTTGCTTCCCACGACGTTGTTGAGGATGCTGCTGGCTGAAGAATTGGTGGAGGTGCTGGCGGCTTTGTAGGGTTTGTTGGGATCATGACGGGTGAGTGTCACGATGGCGGAGGCGGAGGTGGGATCAAGGCGCATGTTATAGAAAGGTTGTTGTTTGGAGGAGAGGGTATAGATAGGAGCGTCCTTTTCCTGTGAGAGCTTCATGCAGAAGACCCTCCCGTCGGAAGATGAGGCTTTCCAGCCGTTGACGACCTTCCACAGGTTCTTCAGCTGCTCCGTGGAGGACTCGACAGGCAAAGTGGGTATCTCGTGATTCCTCGGCGGCCATCGCTGCATTTGAGCCTGAGATGGGGCATGTGGTGCGGGTTGGGATGCCACTGATGGACTGGCGATTGGGCTCACAACTGCTGGACTTGAAGCCTCGACGTTGGCATCCGGTTGGTAAGTCATCCTGCTGATGACCGCACGGGGAATGTGTGTTGGGCTGGTCTGCGTTGGGAAGTAGTCTTGCTTATTCAAGGACACCTCTGGGTTGTACTGGGGGAAGATGGACCTGATCGCGGGTTGAGATCTTGAAGGCTGTCCTGCCGGGGAGGACTCGCCCCTGAGAGGAAGTTTGGCAATCGAGCTGCGTGATCGAGTGCTGTTGCTGCGGACTAGTGTTTGGGCCTCCGAAAAGGCCGTATCCGAACGCGGTGGAATATCTGCAACGGGCGGTGGTCGTTGCACATGTACCGGAGCTTCCACGCGGGTGGCCACAGCTATCTGCACATCGTCCATTGGGGACTGATAGATGGTCTGTGGTGAGACTGTTGTGTCGATCGAAGGCCTCTGCCTATGCCTTCGGCCCTGACGAGGTGGCGATGTGTCAATGGGATGGGGAGCTGATGATGTGGTGGCTTCTGCGCTCGGCGTGGGTGCTCGTGTACGTGAGCGCTCACGCGACTCTGACCTCCTTGTTCTTGAGGGCGGACGTTTCGTTGTCGGGGGCTTGCTGTTGGGGTTTGGGAAGAGCGAATACCCTCCAGGGGGTTGCGGTGGCGGTGCCGACATGACGGGCTGAAGCTGTTCTTGGTGATGATAGTTGAGCCGACGAGCTTCCTTCACTGACGGCCAGCAGCTGTGATGAGGAGCAAGCCTTGCTCGCCAGTCCTCTCATCTACTCTTGTTCCCAGGACACTGGTAGACCGAACGAGGCACACTACAAGTGACACGGGCGGACCCCCGGATTGAAGCTGTCTTGAGTATTCGTGAAATGGGAGACGACCCAAGACCATCGTTTTTGGAGCAGGACATGGTCGCGACGGAGTATATACTACCCAACGTGTGATACACGGCACTTGGCATCAGCAACCCCGACCTCTTCTCCAGGTAAGCGCTCGACAGGGTGAGAGGGTGCGCTGCGAGTGGTGAGGTGCTCGAGGCGCACGACACAAATAGACGGGATGGGTGAGCTTGGCCAATCAGTGGACCCATCACGCTGCAGCGTAGCCGCCGGGGCCCAGACGTGGGAGCACGGAGACGCGCGGGGTTGGTTGAGGTAGGCAAGCCTAACCATGTGCGCTATTGGATGTGACTGTGAATGCTTGTCTCCGTGTTTCCCCCTTCTGTTCGAGAGAGCCTAGGATGCTGACCTTATGCATCGCGGCAAAGATGGTTTGGCGAATAAGCTGGCGGAGAAGGATTATTCTGACGGGTGAGGGCGGGATCGGCTAGACCGCGTGCTTGTACTTGCGGTTCCCCAGCGTGCCTGTGACAGTGATTGAGGTGCCTCGAGTGCGTCTTGAGGCTGGCACATCTCGTTGTGTTCGACCTATGGTAAGCTCGCGGCCCCTGGTTGAGGTTGCGATCGACAAATGTCAACTCTTTGCGCCGTCTGACTGCTTGGTGCGAGTATTTCCTCTGATCTGACTGTCGACTGTCATGCTTCTTGAATCCGCAGCCTGCAAAGAATAGTAGGGGTTTGTGATGCTCATCACTTGACGATCACTACCATAAACTGCCATTACCATCTTGTCCCAGGTCCGACAGGTAGGACTGGTTTCGGCAGGCCGTTCTCAGGGCCGCTCCGATATTCGGTCCACAAGGTCGAGAGGCCGACGACGTTGTATCGGACTGCAGACTGTAGTGATCGCTCACTTGAGTCAGTGCTAGCCTGTGCCACCTTGAAGACATGGACAGCCCAGCCTTCGTAGCCAACGTGGCCAATATTCAGCATCTACCATGCCAGACTGCCGTCTTCGCATCTGAGAGTGTAACGCGGCCGTCGATTTTTCCGTGACTTACGAACATGATATGTCCCAGATTGATGGATCAGTAGGCGGATGAAGCTGTTGATGCATGTGAGAGATGGAGAGCTAGCTGTCAATGTGCAAGCCAGGGCAGCCAAGATGGGCCAAAGTCTAATGGCATGGCGAATAGCGGAGGGCAAAAGGCGGTGTGGGTTCTGCCACGATTGCCCCACGCTCGCTCCTCCATTCAATGCACCTGTCCCGTCACCAGCCCCTCCATCTGGGATCCCTATGACTCCCGACCCCAAAACTTCCTTTTGCCTTGAAACATTACATCCCATTGCGATACGATAAATTGGTGTGCAAATTTCCAATCGGATTAATTCCAACCTCCTCCAGCACATAGCCAAATCATCGTACGATACTTCTCAACCCAAACTACTCCTCAAGCCACAGCTAACACTCCAATTACAGACATTCACAATCATGTCCGGCGTCACCCTACATCTCCGGTCCGAGACCAAGGCATTGGAACACCGTAGTGCTCTTACTCCTACTACGGCATCCGAGCTTATCAAGGCCGGCTACACTCTCAATGTCGAGCGCAGCCCTCTTCGCATCTTTGACGATGCCGAGTTCGAGAAGATTGGCGCCACCCTCGTCCCTGAGGGTAGCTGGACCGAAGCCCCCAAGGATCACATTATCGTTGGCCTCAAGGAGCTTCTTGAGGAAGACTGTGAGTCATATCTTGAATAACAGCAACGAAGAGACTTCAACCGCATGGCAGTCCACTGACACCCTTCACAAGTCCCCCTGAAGCACGTTCACGTTCAGTTTGCCCACTGCTACAAGCAGCAGGGCGGATGGGAGAACGTCCTGTCTCGCTTCCCCCGCGGTGGCGGCACCCTCTACGATCTGGAGTTCCTCGAGAAGGAGGTCGCTCCCGGCCGTTTCGTCAGAGTGGCTGCGTTCGGTTGGTCCGCAGGTTTCTCCGGTGCTGCTCTGGCTCTGCAGAATTGGGCATGGCAGCTCAACAACCCTGGCAAGCCTCTGCCTTCGGTCGAGAGCTACCCCAACGAGAACGAGCTCATCACAGCGGTCAAGAAGAGCATTGCCGAGGGCCAGGAGAAGGCAGGCAAGTTACCCCAGGTCCTCGTCATCGGCGCCCTCGGTCGCTGCGGAAGCGGTGCTGTTGAGCTGTGCCGTCGCGTTGGCCTGCCCGAGGAGAAGATCCTCAAGTGGGACCTTGCGGAGACCAAGAAGGGTGGCCCCTTCACCGAGATCGTCGAGAGCGACATCTTCGTCAACTGTATCTACCTGAACAGCAAGATCCCCAACTTCGTGGACCTTGAGTCCCTCAAGTCGCCCAAGAGGCAACTTTCCGTTGTCTGCGACGTTTCCGCCGATACCACAAACCCCAACAACCCTGGTATGTTTAACCGCCTCCGTGGGACGTATACCACTAATAAAGAACAGTTCCCATCTACACCGTTGCCACGACCTTCGACAAGCCCACCGTGCCCGTCGAGGGCCTCGAGAACCCGCCCCTGAGCGTTATCAGCATTGACCATCTGCCCAGCCTGCTTCCTCGTGAGGCCTCGGAGACGTACGGCAAGGACCTGCTACCGTACCTCCTCACGCTTAAGGACCGCAAGATCGACCCCGTCTGGACAAGGGCCGAGAAGTTGTTCAACGAGAAGGTGGCCACGCTGCCGGCGGACCTGCAGAAGCCTGCACAGTAAGCGCTTGATGGGTTAGTGTTTATGAGCGAAACGATAGATACAGGATTGAGGATTGAAAACTGGATCGCGTCGAAACGTAGATGACAAGTACAGCAAAAGGAAAACAGGCGCAGCAGTACGTCGTAGTGAGAGGATATCTTGCTCATAATGAAGATGAATAAGCTTGACTTTCCTTTTCAGGGGCTCTAACTTCCCGATGTTCATACAAAACTTAAATCCGCCGAAAAGAGCAGGGTGTCTGATGCCGTGAAACCCCCAACGCCGAAGAATGCACAGCGACCCTTTTCTCCCCATCAAGTCGATCGCATACACTACTCAAAACACAGGCCTCGCCAAGGGCGAAGTCCCTTCCCTTTTATCGCCCGTTACCTCTTCTTTGCCTCTTCTCCCGCCGACGCTCCTTCTTTCTCCTCCCACCTCACGCGATTCCTCGCCGCGTAGCCGCCGACCCTCTCGGCCCGCGCGGCCTTCTCCTCCTCCCTCCTCCGCGTCTCGGCGTCCTTCTCCGGCAGACCCCACCACTCGCGCAGGAACTCTTCCTGGCCGGCCTTCTTCTGGGCCTTGCGCTCGCGCTCGCGTTGGCGCTCGAGGCGCTGCGCGAACCAGTCCTCGCGGGCGGCGTCCTGTTCGGCCTGGGTGGCGTGGGAGACCATGCAGGAGTTCATGGCGCGGTGGGGTGTGCGGCAGACGAAGGGGATGGAGAGGGTGCGGCCGAGGGCGCATTCGGCGAAGGCTGCGTGGGCTGAAGTTAGCGAGACTGTCCCGGCGAGACTGTCCCGGCGAGACGGGGGGCGGGAGGGGGTGGAGTGGAAATCTGTACCTTTGATTTCAGGAGCGCATGCTGCTCGTACGCGTGCGTAGTAGATGTCGCGAACCTGTGCTTCCTGCGAGGCGGAGAGGGGCAGAGGGTTGAGGGAGGGTACGCCGAGCTTGGGTTGCTCGGCGGGGGAGCCGGTTGGGGGTCGGGCGGCCATTGCGGCCATGTGAGGGGTTTTGGCGGGCGGTAAGAGGTTGAGGAGTGACCGAGTGTCCCTTGCGGTGGTTTTGAGGCCAGAGAAGAGTGGGAGAATGTGGTTTTGGGAGGCTGATGGTTTGGTGTCGTTGAATGGTCCGATGGTGGAGAGAGCGCTAAGTGAGGTCTTCACCGAGTTGAGGTTCGTTCGGCCGGGTGAGCTTCGGAGCTTGTCCACTTTTTGCCATACAGAGAGCTCACCGCCTGCCTGATATTAATTATTTTGCTCATACGACGACGGGTTCATTCTCAAGTGACTGCACTCGAGATGACCACAGCGGGGCTGCAGCTGCTCTCACTTAATTTGACGATACCAATTCTGAAGCTCTCGCGGTTTCGACCGATGATCATGACGAGTCTTGTCATGGCGGCACACGCAACTAAGCATTTCACGACACCTTAAACATAGAGAATGTATTCGATGCAGCCAGGGACCTGTCGGCGACCATGCCAAGCCTTGGTCCGCACAAGTGCCGCGAGCAAGCGTTATGAGTTCATGAGACGAGACAGCCGGACGGCAGTGGCTTAATGCAAATAAAGGTCACAGGCACCTGGCTATGTGTGTGATGCCTCCTGGCCCTGCCTGCATCCAGTGGTATCCGGGCCAATGATGCTCCAAGACAGCCAACAAGTGTTGCTGAAGGGCAAGGGCCACGATGTACCATCGCATTGTTGTCCGGCGGCTCACGAAATGGCACGTGCCTGCTGCACTGTGCAAAACACACATGAGTCAGGACTTAAGTGGTCAGGCAGGAGAGCCGCACCCCAGTTTAGCAGGCTAGCGTACCTACTTTTGGCAGCCTAGCCCTAGGCCCGTACCTACACCGAGGTACCTTCCCTTGGAAGTATCAAGGGGACTGGGGAGTTGTAGCAAAGATGGGAAATCGGAGACATCAGGCTATGGCTATAGTGAAGTAGTATGCAAAGATCAAGGAGACACGAGAAAGTAAATATGCGAAAATACCAAGAAGACCAATATATCGATTAATGTGAGCTGGGCGCCACCAGCATGTCAAGCAATACAAGCAATGGTGAACGGCAATGACGACAGGGAGAGACACAGTACTTCATTTCGCATACACAGTACAGAGCCCCCCAAACTCGACTGCCGAGATTTCTGATCGTCCCTTCCGCCAACCCACCCTTTTCTTTGTTGCTGCACTTGATTTGCGCTGCTACGACCTTACTCCAACGAATCCCATTTGTTCTGTTCCCTCTTCTTTTCCTTCCCACCCCCCCCCCCCCTCTTGACCGCTTGACCGCCTGGTTCGAATGCTTGTCTCGTGGTTTTTCCTTCAGGTCCCCTCTTCTTGTCGCGGCCATGTTATGGCTGCTCTTTATGAGATTCCTTCTCGTCACCTCCCTCGTCGCCTGGTGGTTTAAACGACCCAACGCCAACTTCTTCCAGACACTGCTGCTCTCCCTCGCCACTCTGGTCACCTTCTGGGTCGTCGCCCCCAATTACGCCGCCTATACGTTCGCCTTGTCCCTTCATCATTCGCGCGAGCTCTTCTGGTACCTCCAGCTGGACGCCCTGCTGCTAGGTCATGCCAATATGCTCGTCACTCTCGGCGCAGTCGTGTGGCTGCTGAACCGCACCTGGCAGACCCTCTGGAAGCCCACCTCCGACCTGATCAGTATCCTCGGCGTCGATGTCCCCGAACCTCCTGATGTCTCCCTTGCCGGCATCCGCGCAGATGCTGCCACTCTGAGCTGGACTCGCCCTGCAAGCAACCGGCCCGTCCAGAAGTTCCTCATCCAAGTCAACGGCGTCAACGTCGGCGAGTCGAGACCTGAGGAGAACGCCATCACCGTCACCGGCTTGCGGCCCAACCACTGCTACAATGTTCGCGTCATCGCCGTCGGACCCAACCACTTCCAGGCCGGCAGCCCCATGATCCGTTTACGCACCTACAAGTGCGACGGACGCCCCGAACTCGGCAACTCGCGCGTGCCCGACAGCTTTCAGGACCAAGGATCGAGATCCGGACAAACACAGGCCGCCGACGACAACACAGGCAGGACCCCAGTTCCCTCCATCGAGGCCGCACCCTCCGTAGATGGCGTGTCAGTTCCTCCGCGCGAAGGCGCGTCGACGGCTCCTGGTCAGCGGCGCAATACGCTGAACAGACGTCATTCACCTTCGGTAGCGAGTCAGGATCAGCCGGTCATCAAGATGCCATTCAACAGCGACCGTCCCGAACCGTCACTGAAGGAACTTGCCGACGCGCTCGAGAAGACGCGCAGAGAGATTGACGAAACGCTGGCGCAATACAGTCAGGAGGAAGCCGACTTCAAGAAGATGCAAGACTCGTTGCGGAAGGAGAAGGAGAAGAAGAAGCAGACCCACAAGGAGAAGGATGATCAGACAACGCAGCTGAAGCAGAAGGTTAAGGCGACCTATGAGCAGATGCGCCAGACAAACAAGGAGAAAGCGAGGAAGGAGAATGTCCTCAAGGAGAAGCAGGACAAGCGGAGGAAGATGAGCGAGACTGTCGAGAAATGCAACACAGACGTCGGCACGATGACGAAGTCGAGGGAAGGCTTCGCAAGCGAGCGCGAGCACGTTCAGCAGGATCGCGACCTCCAGGTGAAACACCTCAGCGAAGACAACGCGGCCTTGCAGGAAGAGTTCGCGCAGTTGGAAGCCGAATACAAAGAGAAAAAGGAGCAGCTGAAAGAGCTCGAGGATGACAGAAAGCAATTACCCGGAGGCGAAGAAGATGAGCGCTTGAAGGAAGAGGACCGGAAGTCGCGGCGAGATTTCGACTTGCGGCGTAGGGAGCTGCAGAGCCAGCTCATTATGGAGGATCGCCGGGCCCAGCAGATCGAGCACCACATCCACGTCCTTCACACTCAGGTCTACACCCAGCAGCAGTCCGGTCTCCAACTGTACGGCCAGGCTAACTCGTCCGGTGTCGATTTTGACCAAAACGCATCTACCCAAGTTAAGCGAAGAAGTAGAGCCAGCAACAACTCGGCGCCTGGAGCAACAATGCCTTCGCCACCGGGACAATTCGCCTCTACAGAACCCATCTTCCCATCGTCTTTTGGGCTCAGCCACACAGGCTTCGCACCTGGCCCCTTCATGGACATGTCTGCGGAACCCTTTGGTATGGATCAGTCGACGTTTAGTGATGCTGAGATCAAGGCCCTTACTGGGGGTGCACCTCTTAGCCCGACCGCGACGGCACTTCTGCCTTCGGGCATCTTGATGGACATGGATATGGATGATGACGATCCTCCAAGCCCTATTTCGGATTCTCGCAAGAGTCCGGCCATGCCGGATTTCGCAAATGACACCCACTCACCGGCATCATCCGGGCGGCATAGCTACGTTTCCAGCCCTCACAACTCCAGCTATAATCTGCCCTTCACCCTTCACCATCCGGACTCATTCGACCGCAGATCGATTCACGACGTAACTTCCTCGCCAGGCCCGCCCCCAGCCTCCGGTCACCGCCTGACCAACTTGCTCGCGAGTTTCAACCGTAATCGGGGTGTCAAAGATGCCGCTGTCGAAGCAGGGCCAGCTTTGGGAAGCTTAAAGCATGGACAGAGCCAATCTTTCCCCAGACAAACCGAGGAGGATAGCAAGCGCAAAATTAGCTTCTCGTCAAACTGGTTCAATAGGGCCGTGCCAGGCGCCGAGTCATCTGGCGAAGGGATGCTGCATAGCTCTAAGCTTGCAAAGCGACTCAATCCCTTCGGGAGTTCGTCGAGCGCTTTCGCAGACCGCATGCCTAGCAGCCCTCGACCTGCTTCCATCGCTTCTGCTGATCTTCCGAGGCCGTCTACCGATAGCGGCTCCATCTGGGGAGCTCCCGGCGACAACTTTAGTAAGAGCCGTATCTGGTCACCAGATGTCTTGTGGCAGGGTTCTCGGAATCCGTCTAGACGACCGTCTATCCATGGATCTCCAGCCGCTCTTAAGACAACTCTGGCTTCCGCTGACGACGAGATCCTGGATGAGGAGGCTCTTTTGAATCCGCAGGTATCTCCGAGTCAAGTGGGTGTCATTGGCAGCCGCCCTCCGCCGAAATCCAAAGCCAAGGCTCAGGCTCAGATGCAATCTGACGCTGAAGCACTCAACCAGCGTCTCAACCCCAACGCTCCTACCTTTATGGCGGTAGCCGGTCTGTTCCGACCTAAGGACAAGGATGCAGATGGTGCGAAGGACAAGGCGAAGGGAAAGGGCAAAGATAAGAGCAAGGCCACGACTCCGAGTCTCGAGGCGCCGCCCATGTTCGATGAGTCCCCCACCGACTCGCGCAAGTCCCGCGACGCCTTCTCCGTCCACACACAGGCGTCCGTCTCGGTCACCGAGTCTCGCGAGTCCCTCTCCCTCGAGCGCACCTTCTCCAACACGCCCTCGGACAATCACTCCTCAGGTGCGCCCTCAAGCTTTAAGGACCAAGAGAGCGCCATGCGAAAGCTGTTCCGCAAGGGCAGCTCCAGCAAGTTCAGCCTCTCATCCCGCCTGGGGAAGGAGTCGGGCCTCTTTAAAAAGGGCCCCGGCAGCACGACCAACTCGGACAAGAACCTCTCCATGGAGCGCTCCAGCATTGGTGACCTCGATGACCTGGGCGAGGACCTGGGTCATCTGGGCCGCAGCTACGATAGCGTCGGGAGCAGCCCGTCTCTAGGGCCTTCCAAGTCTAAGGAGACCAAGGAGGGGCGCATTGCCGGGTGGAGCAGTCGATTCTCGATGAACTCGATGAAGAAGAAGGGCAAGGACGCCAAGGAGAGTCTGGATATGGAACGCTCGGGAACCGAGGCGGAGGCAGATGATAAGAAGGAAGTGTAAGGGCTTGGGTCCTGCTGCTGCGTAGATCGTCTGGGTGTTGATACATGGATATCCTCAGCGTTGTTTCTTCACCGTTGCCGTGGTTCAGTGACTTGTTGATGTTGATAATGCACGAGTGAAGTTTACAATGCTCGTATCTAGAATGACCTCGTTTGCCTCGGGTAGTTTGAGGATGTGGACAGCTGGTGAGTCAGGTGTCCAAGAATACCTTGGTCACCCACGCCTCCAAGTTATAGCAAGTTTTAAGTTGATAGACCTAATACCAATGATGAAAATCATAGGTTAGTGCCAGACATCCCGTAAATGATGAGCCATGCCCTGACGTTCGCCTCACACGTCTACTTAGCAGGACACATTTACCATTGGTTCCTCGGTGCGATCTTAAGGCAGTCGCTGGTCAACGTCACGATGCCCCTGGAAATCGCATCAAGACAGTGTTTGTAGCCAACAAGGTTGTCGTCCTTCACATACTTCTTCAAGCAATATCTGGCCCAGTAAAGAATTTTCGCCAGATACCCGGCACCACAGAAGACTGTCTGTGTTGACAGCAGTAGCTATGAAGTTATTCACTTGCCAGGGGCCTGTCAACAACTGCATAGGAACACGTTGTAGCCCTCTCGCCAACTCCTTTTCCTCGCCGTGGTTTATTCCTTCATCACTTATTGGCAGCATCATTACTCTACCCTCGAAAACTCTACATGGTTACTTGACCGGCAGCTCCAAGTCCTACATCACGACGCCCGGTTCCCGCTCGTCGCCCGCCAAACTCCTCCCTCCACCCTCAAAAAACCACAACATCAAAGGACAAAACGACCAAAAAGACATACAACACCAGGTATTCGCTGGTGGTCACCCACCCAACTACTGATCCGGCCCTTACTGGTTTATCGATGGGAGAGCGGACGGGATCCCGAGCTTTCCAGTAGGTATGGTCGTATGTGCTATTCTCGACCATCGTGCAAGCTCATGTCTGGCGGAAAACATGACGACTTCCTTGGTTCGGTGCTTAGAATGGACTGGCGAGACACATGTCGGCTCGTGTCAACACGACACCTTGGAACTTCGGACAGGAAGGTCAATGATGTTCACAGTAAAGTCCTTTACGCGTTATGCGCAGCCGCGGCGCCGCGCATCTCGATAACAACTCCAAGCTTCCGTGCCCAACAATGCAGTGAAAGGAGGGGCGAGGACGTCTCGAAGAAGTCCGCGTTGCAGCCGAAGAGATAAAATAGTATCAAGACAGGCGGATAGTATCAAGAGAGGGTCGCACGAATCGGGGAAGAGGGTCGCACCACTTGTATTCGAGAAGACGGTTCAAGCGATAACACCAGCCTTTGTGAACAAAGGGCCCCCGACAGTAGAACCACGCGATGGGAGGCCGCGGGAGCACGCGGAGTAAACAAATCTTTGCAAATGCTCAACGCGTACATTCACACTGCACCCATGGCTGATATCTGTACGCGATGACAGCAGGGGACTTGCTGATGCCATATGCCGGTGCCACTTGCGATGCACTGGCCGGGGACACTCTGCGTACGAGACTACCTCCAGCTGTCGCCTCGCCTGCATATATTCAGAGCCTTGTCCCATCGTCACCAAGAACCTGACACTGGTAGAACCCGCACTCAAGAGTGATGTCACACTTGAGTCCTCGTCGTGTATGGTTGCGGTATTGACACAATGTAGATCATATTACGACATGACCCCCTTGAAAAGCCCGAGATGCCCCATGGCTTGACGCATACATTATGTCGAGTCCCTCAGTTCACCACGACTGGTCCCTCAGGTACGTCACTCTTGTTGATCGTGTCCCTCCAGGCCCGCCTGATTAGCCTCTCGCTACCAGGCGAAACAACTCTTAGGCTTTCGCCGTTGGTAAGTCGAGCATGGGACTTGGCCACTTCAACCCGCCTTGTCGCCGACAGTCTGATCACAGGCTACGGTGCGCACCAGCGGAGTACGAGTATCGAGCATGACAGGCTAAGTTCTCGAATGGACGGTAGTCGACGACAAAAACGAAGGTGACCCGTTCTCGGACATCTACCCCTGAAGATGCTCTGCTACAGGCACCCGTGGTCTCCTCTTCTGGGAGGCAATCTAGGGTGCTCAGGAGTATACGTGGCTGCCGTCAAACTTGATCCGCCGATCTAGATCGCTCCTTTCGGAAAGCGCGACGGCAGGTCCGTCTAATTGAACCTCTTCTGGTTCTGGCCTTGATCAAAGTGAAGCAACAACCCAGCCTCAATAAGTCGTTAACGTCCCTTGTATCCGGCCAGTCATGCGGGGAAGGTGGCAACCCCCGAACATCAACAACGATCATCAAGTCGCCTCTGGAGTCATCCGGGGGTCAGCGCGCGCGGAGTCGGTCAAGATAGGGAAATGACAGACGGCGGTCATTTGACGGCGGCTACTCCGCAAAGTCGCCCCGCGGGAGAGCGGTTGGCGGAGCAATTACTGCCGTGTTTGCAGCTGAGTGGTCTTTCAGTATTCTGTTGATGTAGGTCGAGGTGGCGTCAGAACTACAGTCTCAAGAACGGAAAACATACTTTGGCAGGAGCCTTAGGCCTCATAGCAAGCATAGGTCATCTCGAGGTCGAGGCATTGAGAAAATTGCAGTGTGGAACAGATCATGATTGCGCCTGGTACATTGGTCTTGTACATGGCTACCGAAGCGTGGATCGGCCCCAGAGCTTTGTCGGCAGACATTCAAGTATTCGATCGAGGTGGGCGTGCGTGCATGCAGCAAGTAGGGAAGTGGTTATGCCCTAATTAAGTTGCACTGCCAGCAGCGCAAACAGGCATTGCGCGTCCATCTCACGCGTGGCGGCAGGGCATGTTGGTTGGTAATGCTGCATAAGTCATACGGCATGAATTGCTCAGGATTCTCTGGGCGCGTGGTTACCCAGAGAATCAGATCCCGCCTTGAGTTGTTGCGTGCCCTAAAGAACATTGTCCAGCGGGGAGCTGGCCGGCGTCATCTGGCCTCATGTCAGGCGTCGAGAAGGAGGCGAGATATCGAGACAGAGACTGGGGTGCTTGCGCGGTTGTGCGACCAGAATCTGCTCTGCTTTCAAGGTTACATTGGATGGACAGCTCATCGTTGTATTGCATGAACAGTGCATATCTTCCGCTGGAAGAGTGAAGAGTAATCTGGGGCCAAGATGTGCCAGCCAGCACATATTTTACGTTCGCAACAAAAGCCTTCACATTTCTCAGTCACAAACAGAAGACCGATTTGTGTGGCGTTGGCAGCCCCTGAGCCTGCCCGACCAGATGCCGGATAATGACGCGAGACGTTGACGATGGAATCGTGGCGCGAAACCCCCCTTTGGGGGCAGGAATCAGTCATGTGCGACATTTGAGATCGACTGCACCGGGGCCGACATTTTGCTTCCCCGGTGCAGGCCTCCCGCTTTAGTTCTCTCTCCCGCATCTGTCTTAATTAGGATCGGACCTGCTGTTGAAAGCTCATGGGGTTTCTTGGGGTGCTTTGGTAGAAGCGAAGGGTGTGCCCGTTCGAGAGAAGCTGGACCAACAAGTGGCTTGACGATGCTGGCCTGCTGCGCCCAGGAACGTAGGGCCGGACATGGATGACGAATTTGAATCACAGTGGATCACAAACGCCACGTATGAAGCATCTATTCGGGCGATGCGCTTGAGATGTGAGAACGGGGTCGCATTGAAAGGTGACGTCGACAGTGCTTTTTGAACCCAGAGCAGTCAGGAAGACAGGCTCAACTAAACTGCTTTCTCAGGCCATCGTGCACCCACGATGGTTCCCAATTCCGGGAGAATTGAATAACATTGGCTAAGTTCGAATGAAGGCAGGACTCATAATGATAAGGTACCGACGGTGTTTCCGGCCTTGCAGAATGTTTGGAAGCCCTGTCCAATGTATTACCACCGAAAGCTGGCAGCGCAGAGTCGGCAAGGGCCCAGAGGAGTGAGCCCTGAGGTGAGGAGGTGGGAACGGCGAAGATCAGCCGCGTTTCCGACAAGCGTAGTACCGTCTTGTGGCTGCTGTTAACTCCTGGCTTGGATGAATTGGAGATATCGCTAGGATGCCTATGGGGTCATGGCTGGCCCTGTATGCGTTGGTGATTCGTTCTCTTGCCTTGTCGCTTCGCGTTGGTGGTCGCAATGTCATGTTGGGGGTTGATAACATGCAGGTGAAGCATGGAGTTTGTCGACATGACTCTTTCATTACCTTGGCGGTAGACTTAGTGAACGGTTTCGAAGTATGACAAGACCATGCATCTCACTCGAGCTTCCATTTGATCCAGCTTCGGCGAATGCCAAGTACAAGTCGGAAAATCGCGTGTCGGTCTTCATCTGGCCAGCCAGTCAGCCTGGACATCCCACGTCCACATGCAGAAAGCTGACG
This sequence comes from Verticillium nubilum, assembly GCA_002851675.1. Lineage (NCBI taxonomy): Eukaryota > Fungi > Ascomycota > Sordariomycetes > Glomerellales > Plectosphaerellaceae > Verticillium > Verticillium nubilum. The sequence goes on from NMXI01000061.1 coordinate 192,299, forward strand.
GGTTGTGGTCACACAGAGCGTGGGACCCTGAGCCTCCGTGTGCCACCACGACGCAAACCCCCAACACTATAACTGGAAACTTTGTCATTCGAGATGCGTAACCCACCCACAGGGTTATGGACTGTCATGACCACGGCATTGACTTGCTCCGCCGCCGTACGTCTAGCAGACGGAGATGTCTCGAGGGGGCGGGTGCTGCGCTAATTGGCGGGATGCATACGATGTGAATGCCTCAGTAAGACAAGCAGGCAAGCCGAGAGTTTTGCTTCGGGGATGTGCGCTGCTAGGACCCTGGATTTACAGCGCCTGTAACGTCGTTGGCTGTAAGTGTTTCGAACCAGGGTTATATTTGGGCACACCCAAGGGACCACGAAAACGAACGAGATGCCCAAGATGGAATCTAGTCATGGGCTAACACAACATGAGAGCTGTTGCTGTGTTGCCAGTGAGCGGGTGGATACCTTGGAGATCCTAGCTTCCTGCCCCACGATTTGCGTGATAGTGCATCCGTCCCAAGAGGGTTATCCAAAGAAATCCGGTCTACAGCCCCGATATGACCGAGGGGTCCGGCAGCAGACCTCTTGTTGAGGTTATAATAACCAGACTTGGCTCGATAAAGGGCATTAGACCCGGCCGGTAGAGCTATCGGAGAGGAAGATCGCCTAAGGGGCAGGACGCACACCGTCCGCTCCATTACTGTAAGGCGTGGCAGAGCCGCTCGTGCCGGGCTTGAAAGCCGCATGTTGAGTAGGGGAACTCTGCGGCGGCCCACAGAACTACGGATCGGTAGAGTGAAGGGTGTCATCGTCGCCGAGATGACTCGCCCAACGCGATCCACCCTGAGCCGAACGGAGACGCGAGAGTCATGAATTTTGAACAAAATTGAGCGAGGCGCGCCTCGCTCAATTTACAGGAGGACTCCTGGACTCAAGCCGTCGGTTTCACATGGCATGTCCTTCACTTTCAATGTGACGGCGGTACTTCCCGGTCGCGTTGGTGCTGGAGCGGCGATCGGTATTGAACCTGGCCGGGCGGTATGGAAGACTGCTCGGGCAGTTTCGGCCGCCGCGTCCGATGGATAGGAGAAACGACAACTCTGACGGTATCGTACGGTGCAAGCTGTTCAAATGGCGCGCCAGGTGGCGGTATAGCGAGCACTGAGAAACGCCAAGTTGACGGGAGCTTTTCCAAGAAGCGAACCACGACCCATCGACGTCGGCCGCCTATGACGGAATTAGGAGGGTTTGCGCGATGGTCTGCGGGTGGGCATGGGCGGCGTTGGCGTGGCTGCAGGCGTGGGATAGCGGAGAGGATATCATCTTCGTTGGCAATGAGGGACGGGACGTGGGTCTCGCCTTGTTGGTGGTGTGCTGTGGCATCGATTGGGGTTTGCCCGGAAGCATCTCTGTCCTTCTGCTTCTCCTTCCCTAGCAGCACGCTGGGCGCCCGAAGGAGCGAGCTGCATCGCGCCACGCTTTTCGACTCCGTATAAACAGCGAGACTCAGAAGTCCCAGGCAGATAGGCAGGTCGCTGATCGCAGGACAGAACTTGTGTAGTGTGAGCCAACAGGCGTGCGGTAGTACATGCTGGTCCGGGAAGAAGTACCACCCTTGTAGACCCAAGCCTCGATGCAGTCCATCACCGGTGCCCCATTGATGTTGCTTCGAGCAATTAGCGAAACGCCAACTCAATGATCGGAAGATGTTGCTTTAGATGCGTGTTGTAGACCATGCCGCGGCTTGCGTGAAGTCGTATTGCAGGAAAAGTTTGCCATCTCACCAATATGAATCGATGGTTCAAGAGAGCAAGGACCCTGGCGGGCCCCAATCGTTGCAGCCTCTGTGAGTACCTACGTACCTAGTATTTTGGAAGGAAGGCACAGCCCGCAAGCCCGTGCCTTCCCGGAAACACCAACACGTCCAGTCCACCGAAATGGGCCGGCCGGAAGGAACCAGCATATGAAAGACATGGACAGAAAGGAGCGATGCGCCATGACCGAGAATATACCGGAGTCGGGCGGGCCCTGCAGCAGGACCAGGTTATGAAGACCTAGACCTCGACTGGGCTCATTCCTACACAGGTCTTTGTTCTAGCTGACGACAGGGCAGCGACATCCTCAAGGTAGGTAGGTACCTCCCTGCCTCACCTTAGGTGTGCACACGCATCTCACCTTCCTCACCTGTGCTTCTCATCTCGCCGTGACTAGCTACCTTACCTCCTCCCCATGTCATCTAGGGTCAGTTGACAAGAAGGACCGACCCTCAACCACCTGCTTCCCAAAAATATGCAACTTAACACACCAGGTCACCAAGTTTTTTCTTGTTCATCCTCTCGCCTCCCGCCTGTCTAGTATTGATGTAATCTTCGAGGTCACGCCATTGAAACAAGCGTCCACCGAGCATATACCATTCTCTCACCTGCCTACAGCGGGCTTCTCGAGAGACATCGACCACCCGTCCCCCAGTGGATCGATTTACGCTATCCTCCGAGTCCGCATCAGCTGCGGCTCGACGGCCTGTCTTTGTGCAATGTCTTTTTCCCGCCTCGCGATGGCTTGCCGAACGGCCGACAAGGACGGGGCCACACTGCGGAATCCATGCAGGCCCTCTCTGTGTGTGATGTGACTTGACTAGACCTAGGTAGTCAGTCTCTGTGGGGTGGCCTGGGTAGTCGCTAGGGCCTTTGCTCCCCCACCTTTGGAGACTTTCGCTCAACGGACACTAGTACAGGACCCTATCGACAAGCTCCACGAAGATGCGGCTTTTCGTCTGGATACGCTCGACCACAGACATGAATGACCCCATATCATCACGAAGCGGCAAAATGGAGACGGGCGCCTACCTGATCCCGCCGCTTTCCATGCCATGCCGCCTCGTCAATGTGGCCACTTGGCTTCAGCGTCGGAAGAATAGAAGTGTTGGATGATTTCCGCTGGCGCCGGGGCATGATCTGCCGTGAGAGACAGGACATCGGACAAGCCAAGGGAAGCACAGGACTGGACAGAATTGTACAGAACTGGACTGGTCGCATCGCGCCTTTAACCCAATCTTGACACTGGCCCATGCCAATGGCGATAGCCACGGTTTCCCTGTCCCATGTCGATGCTTCCCCTCACGGAAGCGCAAATCAGTACTTGTTCAGTACGTTGCTCTAGCGCTGGTGCCGTCTGTTGCCCTGCCGTTACAGGGGAAGATTGACTCCGTTTAGCGACTCCCGCAATGCGTGCGTTCTGTCCCCCCCGTCTGCGGCAGCAACCAGCGACGGGCGTGTCTCTACACAGGCAGTACCGCTGTTCACTTTTGGACATTCCTTTTGTCAGATATCAATTCTCTTCCTCGGACAAGAGGGGGGAAGCACTTCCAAGGATGGCTCATTGTCTCTGATGCCACATGCCACCAGGCCACCAACCAAGTATCCGAGGGAAAAACACGCCAGACGGCGCGCGAGACATGACTGTCCACAGTACTCGGACAACACGAGCCTACACTTGCATTGCAGCACCAGCATTGGATCAAAATGCTTGTTCATGATCCCTCCCCGCTTCTAGGCCCTTCCGGCGGCTCCAACCATGATGGTCCTCCACCAGTGTCTTCGCAGCCTGCCGTGGTTCCATGCCAGATCCGATATGGACCTCACACACCTCAAGCATGGGTATTCTCGCATCATCCAGCGCCGTCCGCTGCTCCAAGTTGCTTTCATCTCCATCCACCCCCCTTCTCTCATCCTGACGCTGTGGGCTGTTGCTGCAAGCCTAACATACCCACATGTGCTTTGTTCAGGTTCTCGAGAATGATACAGTCGTCTGTCACAGTTACCCGCCAGACGCGCCAGCGTATTCATAAACCCGGAGAGGTATTCGCGATTTCGCCCTCATCTTCGGCGCCCTATCAACTTCGTTCTCAATAGACGAGAGACAAGACCAACCAGAATTCCTAGACAGGGTCTCTAGACAACTATCACGAGGTCATTGAGCGTGCGTCTCGGTCATGATGAGTTTCCTGGCAGCAAAACGCCGCAATTCCTCCTGACTTGGCCCAGAGCCTTCCCCACTAGATCGCTTGTGCTGATGATTCGCCTACCCCTAGTCGCCGCCAATGTGAGGGGCGGGGGGGCCAGAGGGGCAATTCGTCAAGCGACCAGGCGACCAGTATTAGTGGACTACCACTACCCCGTCAGCATTAGGCACTGGAGCTAATCATGGCTAGTCGATGCCTTCACAGATTCACAAGGCCGGCCTCGCGCGCTTACAACGAGACGGACAGCAAAGACTGCACCAAGGGCGCCTTGATCGCACACTGGTTTGTGCTCTTGCGGCCCGCTCGCTGGACATCGATCCCTCTCTGTTGACATTCGCATTACCTGTTGGCTATTCGGCGTCGATGCGGGGATTGTCAATGGCAAGAAGCAAAGATAATCACGGCAAGTCGAAGGGTTTACCTGTCCTCACGAGCCTCCCGTGCACATATGAGTGGGCTCTGCAGCACCAAGTACGCCTAGGTACCGCTCCAGTACTTCTCAGCGAGCGGCCAGGCAGTGTTGCCGGGGTTGGCGTGTGAGACGCCTGCTGGTTGACGCCTCTTTGCCTCGTCAGTCGACGCTAGTCTCCATCTCCTCGCTGGTCTGGTGTCCACATCAATACCACGCCCCCTCCTCGATACAACCGCCGGAGCCACCCCTCCCCCTGCCGATACCCTGAAATGCCATCCATGTAGGCTGTAGGTTGTACCCTACACTGGAGTGCGTAGGTACGCGCAGTCAACCTCAGTTCGACTGCTCCATCATGCCCTCCATCCATCCCATCCCATGCCCTCCACATCCATCTGCACAATATACGTACATGACATAGCTCCCCATGCTCCACGCCCCATTGCCCTGTTCGGACAACCGGTTGACACTACTACCGTCTCGATGCCTTGGCGCGCATCGCATGAGCAAGGCAAGGCCAGCCAGGGCCGGACATCTGGCTATATATCTTTGCCCCTCGCTGCCGCTCTCGACCTGCTTCCCCGGAGGATCTCGAATCAACTTCTTCCCTAGGGTCATTGTTTTGTTTTGAGACCAATTGGTCTGTCAATGGCTGGGTTTCTTTAATACCCCTTTCCTGAGATTTGTACAATACCTTGGCTAGGTCCCCAACTCCGACGGCATCCAATCCAATACACGACCTGGGTGTTGATCTTCGGTCCTTTGGCGGCACTCACTGCACGGTCGTTCACCATATCAACCACCCCTTCGAACAGGCACAAGTGGGAAGCCTCTTGCCAAACCCTTACCAGCCAATCGACGTGATCGATCCTCAAGAAGCAACAACAGGAAGCTGAGTGTTTGTTCTTGGTCCGGTCTAGCCCTCGGCAAGCGAAGATTACGCCAGCTCAAGTCATCTGCACAACTTTTGTCGTGCGTACGGTCGCTTTGACTCGAACGTCTTTGGCTACAAGGTCATTGAAGGCTCAAAACTGCTTTCTCACACAGTGGAATTCTATGATCAACAATTGAATACATTGTTCAGTGGGTGAATTGAGCGAAATATTCCGAACTGCTCACTACCTTATCTACGGCAACACCATTCACCACCTTGGGAAGGCACCTGACAACTTTACATCAAATCCACCACAGCACGAATCTTCCCATCAATCCTTCTTCCCCAAACCCCAACCCTCAACCTCGACTGCGTCTGTTAAAAACGCTGCCGAGTTTACCGCTACCCTAAACACCTCCCGCGCGCGGATACGACCTCACTATTGCACGCGTGCAGATCCCCCTCAGTACCACTACGATGCTGAATTTCTTCCTTCCCAATTTCGGGTCGCTCTGGACCACCACATCCTGGCTGTACCTTTTTATCTTCCTTTGGTATGAATCCTGACTTTTGCATCGGAATTTGCGACCAGCGCTATGACCTCCAGTCACTAACGTGGACACAGGCTCCATCGCTATGTGCGTCTCCTGGTTCACTGTGTGAGCCACTGGTCGTACAAGTCCAAGCCGATCCCCGCGAAGCCAAGCTTTAGTTCGGAGGACGTTACCGTCATTATCCCGACGATTCACAATGTCTTTGAGGAACTTCGTCCCTCCCTTGAGAGCATTCTTGCTTGCAAGCCCTACGGCCTTCTCCTTGTGACTACCGTTGACAAGCACAAGTCACTTGCCAAGCTCGCAGAAACTCTTCCGCACCCCAACGTCCAAGTCCTCTCGACTCCGATCGCCAACAAGCGCCTTCAGGTTTGCGAGGCCCTCCCCAACGTCGCAACCAAGATAACCATCATGGCCGACGATGATGTGACTTGGCCCGAAACGATCATGCCCTGGCTCTTGGCGCCCTTCGAGGATCCGAAAATGGGAGGCGTTGGTACTTGCCAGAGGGTGAGGCGTGTTTGGGAAGGACCCTGGTCGACTCGCATCTTCAACTGGCTTGGCGCAGCGTACATCGAGCGACGAAATTTCGAGATATCGGCCACTCACAACCTCGACGGCGGTACATCGTGCATGTCTGGTCGCACCGGCGCCTATCGTTCAGAAATCCTGTCGAGTCATGACTTCCTTGAGGGCTTCAAGACTGAGAAATGGGGACCGTACATCTTGAACGCAGATGACGACAACTTTGTCACCCGCTGGCTCGTCAGTCATCAGTGGAAGACTTGGATTCAGTATGAGCGCGAGTGCGAACTCGAGACTACCCTTGAGAACGGCATGAACTTCCTCTACCAGTGCTCTCGCTGGGCCCGCAGCAATTGGCGAAGCAACTGGACGAGCCTGGTAACGGAGCGATATGTGCTGACGTGAGTCTTGACCCCGGTCCCAGCAAGCTGCAACATGCTAACTAACTGACCTACAGTCAGCAAATGTGGTGCACTTACGCTCTGCACATCGCAACCTTTACGTCTCTGGCTTTTGTGATGGACCCTTTCATCATCCTGGCTCTATGGAAGGGTACCGCCGATTGGGACCCCGAGAACCGACGCATCGCTTTTTGGGCTCAGATTGCCTTCGTGTTTGGCTTCACCAAGGTCGTCAAGCTTATTGGTCTCTTCAAGCGAAACCCTAGCGACCTGATGTTCCTACCGGCTTCGATCCTGTTCGGCTGGTTTCACGGCCTTATCAAACTCTACGCCCTATCCACTCTGAAGATGGTAAGCCTGCTCCTTCAGATTCATGGCTACTGAGTAGTTGATTGACTTTTTGCAGACTTCTTGGGGCAGTCGCGCCGACGGTGACGCCAACGACGACATTCGTCTCACTCCTCGACCCAAGCGCGCGACCAGTTTGACGACACCTCCCAATGGCCAAGATCTCATCCGGTACCGCCAGATGACCGAGAAGAGCGGGCACGTTGAAGCACGCCAGCAGACCATTCGTGTCAGCAGCAAGAACACGAAGCCACACATCACATTCTCCAGCACGGACGCGCCTACCCCCTAAGGGAGGAAGGACATCCTTACGAATTGACGACATACCACGAATTACATGGCAAATTGATTTTTCCGACGAGAGAAGAGGTTGAACAGAACTCTTGCTCCTGTAGGCTCACGAACAAAAAGGGCGGCATCGTTTTCATTTTCTCTTTCCCAGACGGGTCAATGTTCATTTATCTCCATCGTTGCGACCCGTCTGCTCGATTTTGGCATTGCAAAAGTTCCCTTTGCTTTCTGACTGCATGGCTTGCATGAGAGGAGAATCATTACTGGGCATGGCGGCTTGCGGAACGGTCTCAATGGCATTCATCGCCACGGACGACAAGCATCATGAGCGAAAGGTGGGGGGGAGGCTTTCTGGTCACTTTTCAACATCACACATCGCTTCACCCGACTCGGGTTTGAGCTGGTCCAGCCTGGTCTGGGTTTTCTCTGGTTTGGGGTGGATTCTTTGCTTTCCGGGTTGCCTCCATGGAGATTGCCGTTGAGGGCGGTCACGGAGTGTTGCACCGTAGACTGAGCAGGTCGGCTTGAGCCCGGGCCTCCTGATAGACTGTCTTCTGAAGAGGGGGGAAAATCGAACCACCAGAACTTCACTCTTACACCCATATTCGTGCCCACTACATTGTTAAACGGTTGGCTTACTTTTAGCCGCTTTGTGTGATGCTACCAAGATTCTCATTGCATGAGTTGACAGGCTTGGAGCAGCTGCCGAGGCCAATAGGGTCGCTGAGGGCCATCTTTGGGGTGGAGATGGTCATGCTTGATCGTCCCGGCTGTTCTGGGTTGTGGAAACATCGGGCGGGTGACACGACAGGATGGCGAGGCGTCTGACGGACATCAACATGGAGGCGAACACCCTCTTCGGTATTCCGGGGGCCGGGCTGGAGAGGCTCAAGGTGTGTGTGTGGCGCGTGATGAGGCGCAAACTGCACCCTGGAGATCGGGGTTGGGAGCACAACCTCGTCTGGCGTCACACGACAGGGCCAAGCTTCGCTCGAGCTTGGGACTGGAGGAAGGGGGGGGCGTGTTGCGATATTCTCCGGGCGTCTGACCTCCTGCGCATTTGTCCTGTGCCTCGTGTTTAGCAAGGCTGCGTGTGGTGTGGAGGATCGTGTTCGATGTACATGGGTAAAAAAACACGGCTGACGAAGAGAGTGGTTCACATGTCTCAGAGCAGCGAGACAGCCTGGCTCGAGGTAGCGTGCACTTTTCTGGCGGGGCATTCCCTCGCTGGCGTGTTGACGATGGCGGCGTGTGACTCGTTCGCTCCCTAAGGCAGAGCAAGGCCCTTAGACAGAGCAACCCTTAGACAGAGCAACGGAATCGGGCGGCGGCGCGAAGGGCCTTGGTTTTCCCTCTGCGGTTCGTGGTCGATTACGTCTCTTGGCCACTTTCTTGTCTGTGTGGGTTTGCGTACGCCGTGCATGGTTAGATCTTACATGAGGTTTTCCTTGTATCCTTGCTAGTCTGAGTGGGCTGGGGTTAGAGAGGAGGAAGAGGGCAGCTGTGACTAGACGAAATACGTTAGCAGGGCGATTGGGGGGGTCCGATGCAGGAATGGGTTCATGGTCACGATATCTCCTCTACTGGTGGATCGCGGGACGGAGGCGTAAGCTTGGCTGGGGGAGTGGGCATGGAGATCAGGTGGTGGTTGTGAGTGAGGTAAGTTCAAGACAACAACCCTGGGCTGGTGATCGTCTCAGGATCGTGGCTTTCGGAGGAGGGAGGGGAGGGGGGGAGGGATAGGCTTGCGAAAGGAGGGGGGGGAAATGCATGTTTGGAGCCGCTATGGGGTAATAAGGAAATCAAGGAGAACCAACGGCGAGAGATGGGAGTATCGCTTTCCCTGAACAAGCACAAAACGCAAGAAACGGGTATGGGCTTGGTACTGTTGACGAGGGCCCCTGTTCATCTTCAGGGACGCTACCTTGGCGCCCATTGCGGGATACTAGTAGCACCTGGCTAGCATCGCTAGCGGGTGAGATGCCTGACCCTGCCCTGTCTTGCCTTGCACGGGCATGGATAAGCAACCTGCGAAGCGAAGGACAAACCAGAGCTATCTATCTTCTGCCCACTGGTGTCGTCTGTGCTTCGAAGGATAGCAGATAATACCTATGTGGAGAGTCACAGAGGCGGACGCGGCATCAAGACGGGTGACGACGACAAATGAGGTCGTGTAGATACTCAATGTAAGGCAACAAACCAACTAGTCCTGTTCAGATGAGCGCTGTAGAAACAAGTCGAGTCCTTTCTTTTGGCTGTCAAAATGCAATGCACGACATTCATCAACTGGACATGGGATGGGGCCAAACGTAGAGCCAAGGGTCTTTCATAGATTGCGCCGTATCCCCCCCTCCCCCCCCCTCCCCGCCTCCATCGTCTTCTTTGCTGACACCACACCCCCCTCCATCGCCCCATTGCCTGCCCTGGAATATTGCCTAATCCATCCTGGTCACTACGGAAGTGTTGGTCGGGGCGGGGGTGGTGACCCATTGCGAACTACAGTACAGCAACACACAGACCTGGCGGCGGCCCTGACTGGAGGGGCGCAACGGCGATCACGGCTCCCCCAGCCTCCTCCCCCAACGTCTGTTCCCCCTTCCCGCGCGAGATCCGACCTGCCTGAAGTGTTCTGCCAGGGCAGATCCAGGGTAGACTCCCTCATGCTTCCCCACTAGAACTGAGAGGCACAGTCATGTTCCTGCACGGCAAATGGATGGTTGACGAAAGAGGTGACATCGTGTTTCGTTGGTTGCGTGTCCGTGTCTTTCTGCCGTGGTTCGCGCGCGACATTGGCCCTGTTCGTTGCTTGTCAGACGCCGAAGGGGGTGCGGCATGCGCTTGGCTTGTTTCTGTTGGACCTGCGTCTGCAGTCTGCAGGTGGATGACGGGGGGGGAGGGGGAGGAGGGGAGGGCGTGTGGAGGATGATGATGTTGATGGCATCGCGAGATACTTCATGGCTATTTGTGGAGGAGTGATTCATGATCGTCCTCTGGGCGATACATTCTGTCGATGAGTGACTCAAGAGGGCAATTGGCGGCAGGGCATACACCATTCTCCTTGTGCTATTGAAGACAGTGCTGACGCTACCAAGGCACGATCTGATACATGCTGAGGCCTAGCCGTTGTAGTTCCTCCATATGACGCGTCTCAACTCGTGATACAAGTACTTCTCCAGACCAATTGATTGAATGATATTACTATCGGAGGCGATCTCGGGCGCTAGAGCGGGAAACCCACATGAACACCTGGTCAGCAGCTTCAATCTCACGACAGCAAGGCAAGGCAGCTCAAGCTTCGCAAGCCATCGCGGACTTGGCCCAATCGATATGTGTTATGGCCGGACCCCAGGTAAGGTAAGTAAGTACCTGTGGGAGGGATAAGAGGCACAACACATGGCTTGTATTGGATAGAAAGAACCCTTGTCCTGGCGTCCCCACGTCGGACATCGCCTTTATTCCCCTCATCCATCTTGCCCAGGCCCCCCCCCCCGATCCGTTCTCCATTCTGAATCTCGAATTGCCAACGGGACAATGGCGTGATTATATCAGCGTTGGTTGTTGCGGGAAAATTGTTTCAACCGGCGATACCTCTGTTGCTCTTCGTCCGGGGCTTCCTGTTGTCATGATGCTACCTCGCACGACCATTGCGAAATATGCGACCCAAAAAAAAAAAAAAAAAAAAAAAAAAAAGAGACCAGAAAACCAGATGAACTGACAAGTGCACCATCTCGCTGAAGGCGAGATCTACTCTGAGATGCAGAGTGATGCGGTGCTGCATGAGGCAGGCTGGCCTTGGCTCCGCACGTTTCTGCACATCCCCCCTTCCCTTCCCTTCCCTTCCCTTCATCCTTCATCGCGGCACACCAAACTCCCATGGGTCCTCCTTCTGTCGCAGACGGCACGAACGACTCCATCTTTCTATTATCAACCGCCCACCTCCGACCCCATCCATCCAGGCCATCGTGCCGAAGAGGGGGACCAACGTGCCCAGAACGATGAGCGTGCCCGCCCGCATGTCGAGAATCTCCCGGCTGCATCGGAAGCCTCTTCCACTGCAGCTGCCTCGTCTGCGGGATGAGGTTCGTCTCTGCAAGGAACCGACGTGTCAGAAAAGCAATATGCTAAAGTAAGGTAGAGCAGCTGCGATTCCGTTCGCTCAGCCAACCACACACAACATCAACCTGCTGTGTGTGGGTGGATGTTCTGTGCATGACATGACACAATGTGCCAGCCACCCTTCACAGCACAGCACACGAATCTTTGACAGGAGCCGTGTGCTCGCTGTCAAAAGTCTGCTTGACATGGGCAAGAGTCAGGAAAACATCCACTGGCTCCATACAGGAAAGCCACTCCACAATAGACGGCAGGCAGATGTGGCCCCCGTCCCTCCGATCTGCTCGTCAACACTCAGTGTCCGTTCTCCACCTGGAATGGAGAAAGACAGAGAGACAGAGAGAGGAGAGAGAGAGAGAGGTAGACGAGAAGAGGCGGAGAGCACGAAAGACTAGCGAGAGAGGCTCAAGTGCCTTGGCCCGTCGACCCATATGCTCACCCCATCCAAGACTTGAGCCTGTTTTTTGCCCGGCCCTTACACCCTTCAAGGACCCTGGATCCCTGGACGCCCATCGCCGCTAGGAGCCATCGATTTTCTTTCACCTTGTAAGCGGGAGTACAGGCGAGGTACTTCGTAGGTACGAGAGCGACTTACCCTCATTCCCTCGTTCGTTCGTTCGTTCGTTCGTTTCCGTCGCTTTGCCTTACCCGATGTTGCTCAAATCGATCACCGAGAAATGACCCTCTTGCCCCGACCAAGCACAGGCGAGAACAACCAACCAACTGAGCACACAGCAGACCATGCCACCAGCAGGCCATGCCACCAGCACACAATCCCCCATTGAGGAAAGTCCCTGGCCATGGCCCGATTCCTCTGCTGAAAAGATAGCCGACGCTCAAATAACCCGGCCAGCCTTAGCATCTTCAACTTTTCTTGTGGGCACGCAGCGATGGGGCTGCCCCCGTCTCCATACTTTTGAGACATACAGACGCGCCATGCGCAGGTGAGACAGATAGACAGAATAGCTTAGTTCGGAACAAGCGTGGGAGGGAGTGGTCGCAGTCGAGACGCAAGATTCGTCTCCCAGCGAATGATCACCACGAAAGGGCCGACAAGATCGGATGATACGAAATGCCATGAGCTCGAAAGGGGAGCATCTCGCATTTCGCATCTCACATTCTCGACAGCCGGTCCCACTCACACGCTCACGCTCACGCTCACACTCACACTCACACAAAATGATGAGATTGAATGGTGAAGTGTCAGGGTGGAGGATGACATGACATGACTGACTCTCACACTCCTCACACCACCAAGTCCCGAGCCGTCGAAGCTCTGTGAGTTGCCATTCTATTTTTTCCCCAATCCGTCGCCCCGCCCACAGGCGCCCATGGCCCTGTCTGTTTGCCTACCTCGTACCCCAAGGACGCGTGCGCGGAGCCTCATCCCTCTTCTCTTCCCTCTCTTCTTCATGACGCCCAGCAGGATGAACACGAACCACTGACGGGGAGGAGCGAAGTGGCACTGCTTCGACGCGCCGTATCTCCCAGCTGGTATTCGTTCCGCACCCCCCCCACCCCCCCCCCCCCGAAGCGAGCCGAAGGCCTGCCCACGCCCCGAAGAGCCGACAAGTCCTGGACCGGCCTAGAACGTCCATGTTGTCGCCGTCCCCCCCTCCCTTCTCCGTTCACCTTGGCTGACGGCGATCCCTGACGTCGCAATCTTTCTCCAGTGTTTTTCCGTTTCAAGGTTCAAAATAATCTTGGCGATGATATGTCCCGCCTCTCATGTACATGAGAACAACAAAACAAAACGAAACAAAACAATGAAACGCTCGCGAAATGCAAATCAACAAACTCTGGCCAACGGGCTCTCAAACTACGTGGGCCTATTTTCTGTTTTGGAGAGTCTAGATCAATTCAGATATATACCTCACCCATACATGAGCCGCAGCAATATAGCACCATTACGTCGTTCCAAGGGTAGCGTCGCGCCCGTTTCTCGCCCCTCTCCCCTTCACGTTTCGGCCCCGGGGTTTAGCGGCAACGGCCTGACCCGCGATTGCGTGCGGAAAACTGAATCGTCAAATTCTTTCCTCCTCTTTCCGTTTCGTTTCGCCATGATCGTCATATTCTTGATATCATACCACTTGCCGAAGGAAAAAAAAAAAAAGGATTTTACTCATGACGCGCAGCGCTTCCTCCGTGCCCAGAGCGGGGGTGAAGCATGATGCACGACGCTGTTTCGTGCCAACTTGCTGATTTTCAGTCTTTCTTGTGAGCGGGATAGTTGGTTGGCCTCGCTGCGGATTCTCTCTGGCGTTCTGTGCGTGCCATGGCCTGTACCGTGCTGCCGACAGCGAGCTTGTCTCGTCCAGCGACTGTCCTCCTCTCCACTGGGCCCTCTCCCCTCCCCAAGGCAGCTAGCTTTAGCGCACCCACTCACTGAGTGGAGGGTCTGAAGGGGGAGGGGGGGGGGGGGAGGGATAATTGGGGCGTGCCGATACAATCGCACAGAAAGGCAGCTCACGTCTGAGCGTGCATGACGCAGCGATTGCTTGCAGGAAAGCATGCTGGCGCATGAAGGAGGAGGGGGGGGGCAAGGTCGCATATCCTGCTGCTGACCTTCGTTGTCGACTGTGCTGCTTATGATTGTGCAGTCGGCAGCGCATTCCTCTTCATTCCGTACCAAGTACCGCGGACTTTCAGGCTGTGCCTCGTCGGTTTGGGAGCGGGATATGGGGGATGCGCGGGGGTGCGGCCGTTCGGCGTGCCCCTAATGTCTGAGATTCTCCCGTGGGAGGTGTGTTCATCTGGTTCGAAGGGGGGACCGCGCATTCGGGGTTGCGTAAAGTGTGGTGGTCTGTCGTTGCAATTTGGCATCTTTTTGGTGAGACATGTCACATGTCAGTCAAGTGCAGGATGGGAGGGTGGGAGGGGTAGAGGTGATGGTATTATGAAGCGGAGAGATCTGTTGTTTCTCTCGAAGTCATGCGTCCGATATGGGATGGTTCGCATGCCCGTTGTCCCAAGAGACGGTGTTGGACCGTTAGGGGGGAATACCTTTGGCATGTACTGGCATCAAGGGTGAGGCCTGCGTTCTGGAAGGCCGCCATTGAAGTTTGTTTGGCGTTATGCTTTGGCTAGGGTGACGGCGGTATGCCAAACAAGCTTCTGGAGATTGAGTTCGGCGGGACATCTCAGGAGACCAGACGGCCTACGTCAGACGGCCGGCAGTTTTGCCCGGGCCACCTCCGTCCGACACGGTCGATTCGTTACGCCTTGAACTTCGGGGGCAACGGAGCAAAACTGGGGCCGGCAGGCGGCCGTTGATACGGGGGGTAGGGTTGGCGCTTCCATCTCGGCACACCACATTATGTCTCAACCCCAGATCACACTCGGTGGTGAGAAGTGAGTGACACGCCCATCTGGAACACATGCGAGTCGGTGGCGCTGACGGCATGAGCTGATGAATACGATTACGATGAGCCCAGGCCATTGCTCGCCCCTGGGGCTGCATTTCTGTCGTTGCCAGCTGTGCCGTTTGTTTGTGGCTTGTTCAGTCTCAGCTGCGCTGCAGTCTCGCTGAAGTCTCGGCAGAAGTTGTTGTGTGCTCGAAGCACGCCTGGTCGGGTCTTCGT
Organism: Verticillium nubilum; assembly: GCA_002851675.1. NCBI lineage: Eukaryota > Fungi > Ascomycota > Sordariomycetes > Glomerellales > Plectosphaerellaceae > Verticillium > Verticillium nubilum. Next base: position 207,412 of record NMXI01000061.1, read on the forward strand.
GATGAGACAGACGCAAGCCCGCCCTTGCCTCAATGGCATGTGTACGCGTGACATGGGAGAGCAAGATGGACTGCACTACTGGTCTATGGCATGGATCGTCATTATTCGCGGAGAACTTGAAACTATTTCCCGCTTGGAGCCTAGAAAAGAAGATCAGCTCAGATGAAGGCCGAAGGTATCCCGGACGTCAGCAGCCAGCGCATAACACGACTGCCCATTTTCAGCCTCACATCACAAACGAGTTTGAAATGAGAGCTCACTCGTCCAGTGAACTCCGGAAGTTTTTCTTCTTTCACTTTATTCTCATCATGCATGGTATACAGTAATGGCTCCAATTTTAAATGCTACAAGACCTGCAGACACAGACATAGTCTTGCAAGCTACATATTCCAGCTTTGTTCACTTTCCACCACATACGACCATACCTATTGGAAAACTCGGGATCCCGTCCGCTCTCCCATCGATAAACCAATAAGGGCTGGATCAGTAGTTGGGTGGGTGACCACCAGCGAATACCCGGTGTTGTATGTTTTTGATGTTTTGGTGGGCTTGGTGGGTTTGGAGGTGCTTTGTTACATGTTTCGGCGGGTGACGACTGTCATCCAGCAAAAGGTCCTGTCAACACTACGATCCCACGAGACTACTCCATCTGGTGGCTTTGAGCCCATCAGCCTCACTGGTGACACTCGAGCGCTGTTGAAGGCGCTCGACTTATCACTCATTCGTGTTTCCAGCACGTCGCCACAGCTACAGAAACATGAGGCAATATAGTCAGCCTCAAGATTGACAATACTGAAGATTGAGGCTGACCATACTGAAGACAGGTCCTCAACCTCCAGGTAAGCGTTGAAGGCTCAGTAGACCCTCGGACGGCTGAAGTTTGAATGTTCAGCCTCGATCAAGGCGAAAACCCTCGGACGATCCAGCCTCTCGTAGCTCTCATCAGCTGGATGATGTGACCGCCGAGCTACGCCGTTGTTGTCGCCATGTTGACCCGCAGACAAGCCACAGCTACGACCCTTCCGGCTTCGAGAGCGACCTATATGTGGCGTCGAATCAACATCATGTGGAGCGAGAGACGACTCATCGAGCTTCGAGCTCGCGGAGTCAGGAATGTGGATCGTCGGGTAAGACACCTCCACCAGCAGGCGAAGCGAGCACTGCAGTCAAGCAAGCACTGCAGTCAAGCAAGCACTTCAGTCAAGCGAGCTCCGTCCGACTGGAATGCTGTTGAAGGATTCAAGGGTTCGGACATCAGACGAGCCATGAGGAAAGCGACCCACGAGACCGCGAAGAATGCGCTCCGTGTGGCGAGGGTCTCAACACCAAGCACATCCACGAAATACAGACACGAGGCGCAGGGCTGGAACGCCAGGTCTCACATCCCCTCACAGATGTATTCCACGTGCCAACGTGCCCCTTCAGCCCACCGCATTCTACAGAACGCCCGCTCAAGAGGATCCCCGAGATGAAACCGGCCACGATCCTCCCCCTTCACCACCAGAAGGAGAGCGGAAGAGGCGCAGAGTCCAGCCTCCTCGCTTCCCTGACGCCTGCCCGCAGAGGAGCTGATCCTATCCATGACCGTGACCAAACCTGGAGCGTGGCCACCCGTCACATCATCCCGTCAACCATCCGTGACAAGCGCCACCGGCAGCCTGTATCCCCAACAGAACGAACCGCCGAGCAAAAGAGCGCCGTCAAATCTCAAGCTTGCCTCGCCTCCTCTGCGGAAATCCTCCTCTTCGGCTCCGACTCACCGTTCGATCGCTCTTGGCAAGACATTGCATCCGTCGTTACTCACCCCTCCAAGTCGCCGCGAACGGCTAGCGATCAGCGCACGTCACACACTCTCCCGCCCAGAGGGCTCCAAATCTAAGACATCAAGCCATCCCGTGTCCGGTACGGCCGCGCCCGTTTTCAGTAAGAGGAGCTGAACTAGGTTCGGCGGCGGCGGCGGCATTTGCCTAAGCCATGACCAGCCTTACTGCAACCGCAGATCGTCGATCTCACCATGCCTGTAGGCTTTGGAAGAGCTCTTTCACCGAACGACGGGTCGAAGCCCTCGTTTGTTCGTGAAAGGTGTCAGTGTGGGGTAAGAGCGTGCTTTGTTACCGCGGAGTATTGGGGCACCGTTGAGTTTTTTTCTGCTGTTTGCGGAAGTGGAAAGAATAGCACTTGACAATCATCAAAGGACAGGGGATCGAAAACCCCGCCCAGGTTAATTAAACTTTCCTATGTCGTCCGAAGACGTTGAGAGGCTAGAACCACAAATCCGTTTATCCTTGGCCACCCTAGCTCGTCTGCAGTCTTTTGTTTGATTCCTGAAATCATGCGGTGGAAAAGACAAAGAGGAGTACATACGCTGTCGGAAGGGAAACAGAGAGGAAGTGGAGGAGCGCTAATGATCGGCATGAAGGGGTTCAAGTGCTTGGTCCGTCGAAGGATGATGAAAAGGAATGACCGGGCATGTTCCCACTCTCTCGGTCTTCGGGAACACGGAGATGGAAGCAGGATAAACTCGTAATTCGTCAAATTCGTAATATCGCAGGATCAGACTTTGCCGGCGAGGTGGAGAATGTTATCGCGAACGGCATCAGTCAGTTCGCCCTGGCCGGTGTAGACATAGGCCACCGTGTTGGACCAAGATTCGGGATGGGGAAGTGGAAGGTCAATCACGTCGCCCTCACGGACGTGACCGGAGACAATAAGGGCTGCCAGCACGGGGAGATGGGCGCGGGCGTACTCAAGGTCTGGGGCGAGTTAGCACAAGCTGCGCAAAAATCAGGCTAGAAGTACTCACGGATGGGCACTGCGGCGCTGGAACCACGGAAGGCCCGAGATTCCCGAACAGAAGGTGTTACGCCTGGATTAGGGGACTGCAGTCCGGGCCGACCAATACTTGAGCGTCGTCGAGCCGTATGAAGTGAACGCCGGTGAGCAGGGCTCGAGGGATCCCCCAGTGAGGGGCGGCGAAGTCCTGGCGCAGATTGCAACCTCAAGGGATCGGGGATGGTAGACCGCAGCTCTGTGAGATCAAACTCGCGCTGGATGAGGAAAGGCTTCCTATCAATATCGCGAGGTCGAACTCGTGCTCGGACAACCGAGTGGCGGCGAGGTTGGTGACCAAGATTCGGCGAGTGCTGAGGCGTTTCGTCAGTGATGGAGTGCTCAGAGACAGAGCTCGCATCTGACGTCCGTCGAAGAGCTACGGCGTTGACAAAGACATCGGCATTCTTTGCTTCGCCGTAATAGACGTGACCCCATGCTCGAAGTCCCTCCAGGAGGAAGTTCTGTTGCCCGGCTTGAGATTCTCGGCGGGCGTGATAAGGAACGGACTGCCTGGGACCAGCTTCATCTGTGAGGCCTGCCAGAAGCATGGATCGCGTCTCTGCCACGAGAGTCAGTCGGCGAGGAAACGTGCTCGTAGGCGAGGCCGGAGTGGGAGGCGGCTGAAAGGCGCGTCGAGCGCTGGGCAGTGGTGAAACCGATACAAATTGACTGGCGGTCGTCTGGCCCTCAGTGATGGGAGAGAGTGGCCTTGACACGCACGCTGACCCCGGCGGGGAAAGCTCGCTCTTCTGTTTGTCTTGCCTTAGCCTCTGATCAAGGCGATCGACCATGGCCCGTTCATGCTGCCTCATGAGACCTTCATGAGATCCCGGGGGATAGACAGGAGTAGGCAGAGTCTTGGGTGAACTCGGCGAGGAAGAGTAGATGTGCGGAGGGCGAGGAGCCTTCATCGGCGAGCGAGGCCTGCCATCGAAGCTGTAGGAAGGAGTCCATAGGGGTGTCAATGTAGGACGGGGTCGTTCATCCATGGGAGTTGCCATGTTGGTCTGAGAATGAGTATAAGAAGGGTCGATGGTATGTCTGAGCAGCGTGGGGGGCGGGAAGCAGAAATAGAAACAGCTGAAGATGGGGGACTATTTCGAGAGCAGAGTGCAGACTTTTGGAAGTGAAGAAGCCGAGGTGGAATGTGAGGAATGGTGGCTTGGAGGAGGGTTGATATTCGGAACTGGGGACGGAAGCGTGGTCCAGGTTCTTGGAATAAGGGGGGGAGAGCAGGGGAGAGGGGAGGCAAGATGAAGACTTGGCTTGCAGTGGAAAGGGAGTAAAGCGTTTGATGGTGAGCTGGGTCGCGAGACGAAGTATATCAGGTAACAGGATCCTTTCTTCTTTCTGGTTTCGATGAAGCAGGCTTGCCTTCGCTCGAGCTCGTGTCAGAGACCGCGCCGTGGTGCTAGTCAGGCCTCCGGGACCGTCTCATGTCGTCTCGTATCGCCTTCAGGTAAACAGCGCGGCCAGACAGAGCCAGACAGAGACAGACAGAGGCAGGGCCAGCGCAGGTGCAAAAACGCCAATATTGGCACCACCACCAGCGCCAGCGCCAGAGTGACCACTATGGCCGGACGAAGGTGGATGGATTCTTTCTCTTAGCCCAGACCACAACCCAGGCCAGTGCCGGTGACGGTGGAAATGAAAGGATGGGCCAGCGGCTGGTGGGCTGGTGGGCTGGCAAACCCACGGCGTCAAAAGTTCAAAGAACAAGTCTGACAGGGAATAAGGGTGAGACTTGGGGTGCTTTGGTCCAAGGACCGAGCCAAGAGGGCTCCCATGGGGCGGAAACGCTGTCGTCAAGTCTGACGTGACAAAGGGAGGGGCGGTTGCGGTTGCGGCCACTCTTCAAGGTTGTCTGGCGTAACTTAGGCCGCTTGGCTTCCGTAGGCTGGTTTGGCTGGCTGGGGCCCGGGATGAGAACAAAGGAATTGAGATGGGTAAGTATGAAGAGGCGGGGGCGCGGGCCACCCTCAGTGAAGAGAGCGAGCGAGAGAGAGAGAGCATCGAAGGCCACCAGGAATGCCTGTCTCCGAGGGGGGGCGCCAGGGAGAACAAAGAAACACCATCAGGTCGCGTCGGTCATCATTCCGTTCTCTGATCTCCGATGTATGGTGTCTGCCAAAGCCCACCCACACGCCGTGCTAGCACCGAGCAAGAAAAAAAAGAGAGTTGACAGCAGCAGGAGTTGCGAATGTCGTCGCCTGTCGATCAGGGCTGGGAACGGCCAACACCAGCACTGGCTGGCTGGGGTTCGGTTCCGGGCACGAGGCAGGGCTTGGGAGCTACAGTAGCTGATGCAGGTAGGAAAGTCGAGGTCATGGTGGCGGTGACAGACGATATAATCCGATGGTGATAGATGAACGCTGATGAAGATCCCGCTCGAAAGGCTTGAAGAAGGGAGGAAGATCGCGATTTCCTTGCTTTGGTGTTGGATCATGGCATGCCGATGGGCGATGGGCGATGGGCGATGGGCAAGAACGATGGGGTTACCATGTGGCTGGGCTTCGGCAGACACTGTGGCTGAAGATGGACGTGCCCCGGCAGCAGCAGCAGCAGCAGCAGCAGGAGCACCCCATCATCCAAGGCATTGGATCCCTGTACGTGGCCAGATAGGGCCTTCTCATTGGCCATATGCAGGAGCTTCCCTTGGAGCTTGGACGGCAGCACTTGGGGCGTCACGACTGACTTTCCCAAGCAGCAAACGTGTCAATCAGTACTACAACCTCCCCCGACTTGAGGTGTCAACTGTCATCAACGCTGGGAATCATTCCCCTCTTCGACATAGCCCGGTCTGTCACCTGCCCACCCGACATCTGGCTTCATGTTCTTTATCGACTCAGACTCACACCACGCCCCGAAACCTTCCTTTGCAAGCGTCAACGATCCATCTCCGAACGCCATGTTTCGAGCCTCTTAGACCTTCACCATCACCACCACCGCATCACCGCCAGTGCCATAGACCACAACCACTAAGACACCCCTCCTTCCACACCCCCTTGCCCCCGCCAACATGTCCGACTCCGACGCGAGCTACAAAAAACTCAAAGAAGACTTCGTCTCAAACCTCTCAGGCGGTCCTGTTGGCGAGATCAACTACGTAATTGGTGTTGCGCCCGTATGTTCTTTGTCCCTCCTCCTCGGCGCGCCTTTCTCCTATCCCTGCACCTTAAGCTGCACTGGTACCGACACCGGTATCGACACCGCCATCGTAATGTTCCGCGACACAAACAAGTTCTGACAGCATTCAGGTCGCCTGCCTCCTCTGGGCCGTTCTCCAGACCCGTCAGTCTTTCTTCAAGTCCGACACGCCGTTGAGTTCCCTCGTCGACTACCTCCTTCATGTCGGCGTCCTCCTCCTCTCCATCACCCTTTACGCCAACTCGCCTTTCCTCCTCTGGGCACTCCTTCTCGGGCCCGCTCTCCTCATATATCTCCTCCCTCGATCGCAACCACGCCGAAAACCCCTCGTCCCGCACCAAGATGCCGTCAAGAAGACATCGCGCCCTTCGGATGCGGCGTCCGGCCCGCTTTCTACACTCTCCGTCAAGCCCTTCCTGACCAACTATCGCGGCGGCATGCTCATCGTCACCTGCCTCGCCATCCTAGCTGTCGACTTTCGCCTCTTCCCCCGCCGATTCGCAAAGGTCGAGACTTGGGGCACCTCCCTCATGGATATGGGCGTCGGCTCCTTCGTCTTTTCAGCCGGCGTCGTCGCTGCCCGTCCAGTTCTCAAAGAGCGCGCCGAGGGCCGTTCGACCCCGCTGGCCGCCCGGCTACTGATCTCCATGCGACACTCCCTGCCGCTACTCGCCCTTGGCTTCATCCGCCTGCTCAGCGTAAAGGGCCTCGACTACGCCGAGCACGTCTCCGAGTACGGCGTCCACTGGAATTTCTTCTTCACCCTCGGCTTCCTTCCCCCATTCGTCGCCCTGTTCCAATCCGCCCTTCGCGTCGTCCCCAGCTACGCAGCCCTCGCCATCCTCCTCGCCGTCCTCTACCAGGTCGTCCTCGAGAGCACCCCGCTCAAGGCCTACATCCTCACGGCTCCGCGCGACGGCCTCCTCTCCGCCAACCGCGAGGGCGTCTTCTCCTTCTTCGGCTACCTCGCCATCTTCCTCGCCGGCCAGGACACGGGCATGTACATCCTGCCCCGCAACATTAACCCCCGCAGCACTTCCGACCCAGCCACCCAGCGCACGACCCTGCTCATGACCATGGCCGTCTGGACCTCTGTGTGGAGCGCCCTCTACTTTCTCGCGACGAGCTACACCTGGGGCGACGGCCTCGATGTCTCCCGCCGCATCGCCAACCTGCCCTACGTCCTGTGGGTCGCCGCCTTCAACTCGGGCCAGATCCTCTTCTACTGCCTCGTCGACACCCTCTTCTTCCCGGCCTTCTACCACGCCACGGACGCCAAGTCCGAGAAGGAGGCCTACCTCACGGCCACGAGCCGCGTCGTCAGGGCGTACAACCGTAACGGCTTGGCGCTGTTCCTGCTCGCCAACCTGCTGACTGGGCTCGTGAATATGACGGTCCCCACTCTGCACGTAGGCCCCGTTGCGACGATGGCTATTATGATCGCGTACAGCGGGACGCTGACGGCGGTGGGCGTGGCGTTGGACGTCTATGATATATCCATAAAACTGTAGACAGACGTAGAGTTCGATTTCACTAAAACCGTAGATGCCATCTGAGTAGAGAAGGCCATGATTTCATGAAAACAGTTGCACATCACGTTTCAGGGACTCATGGTTGCATCATGGCGGAGTTACCTCACTTGAAACTCATCCCTTGGTAGTTTCCCCCCTCGCCATGTGCTCATCCGTCGAAGCCAATACCCCGACGGACCCTTGCATCACGTCCGACGGAGGAGAAGATTGAGACCACCCCCAACATAACCTCGAAGCCAGCCATGTTTCCTTCTTCTTCGGCTGGCAGGCGTTGCGACGCCGCACATGGTGGGCAGCACCGCAGCGAGCCTGGACCGACGCCTCCCAGGCTCCTAAACGGCCCTTTACATTAGAGGAATCTACACCGCATGACGGGGCTGCGTGTTCAAAGGACAGATGGGCGATCTTTCAGCGCGGGCAAGGTCTACCCGGATCTCCCGAATTTCCCGTTTGTACTCACTCGTCTCATCTGCAGGACTGAAAGAAGCGTCGGCAGACCTGGTTGACTGGATGCCGAGAAAGACCGGAGATCCTCGCCCGCGTGCCATGTGCTGGAGCGCGTCGCGTTTTGCGCGTGGATAAAATGTTGAGTGGCCCGGCATGAATGGACCATCTCCGAGAGGAAACAAGCGTGCTCAGGCAGACCTTACAATCTCTCGAGGTCCGACTGTGGGCCTTCCTTTTTTGAGGCTTCATGCACCCTCCCGACAGCAGCCATGGATGATGTTTCTACGGGCCAGCGTCTGCGGGGCAAACATGTTTTCTGTCGCGCGGAAAGCATTGGGGTCCGGCTCGGTGAGCCCGAGGAGAATGGCACATCGCATGGCAAGGGTACGGAGATATGGGACGATGACGCTCGGTTGCCATCCCATCTGTCCCCTCGATGGAAGGGCGGGGAGAGGTGCTGATCCCGCAGCAGGGCAGGCAGCTGGCGTCAGATTTGAGCCCCTGCACGCCACAGGCACCCCCCTGCACGCGATGCGCCTCATCTCCGATGTTTATGCTCGATGACGGAGAGCTGACTGGCGATTGAACGGACAAGCGGTTCGAAAGGCGTGAACACAGCCCAGCTTTGTCGCGAACAGAAGTCTGGTAGGACGGGAACCTTTTGCCAGCTTCGGGCTCAGCTGGCTGCTGGCACCCGAGAGGCTCAAAGCGCTGTGATCGCGAGTCGGGTCATTCAAACAAGGTGAAATGGAGGCGCCGACGGCGTGTTAAAGGAACCAGCGGGTTCGGAGCCAGCTGCAGGAACAACAGACAAGTGGACCACTTAGCTGAAAGGTTGGGGGAAAGAGTCGAGCTTTCAGGAGATTCCCGCTGTCTTGTGAACCGAGCAGCCGGATCGAGAGACGGAGTATCAGCCGTGGCTGGCCTCGCAAACTCTGTCAGTCAGTCGAGAGAGCGCGTCCTGCGGTTTGGATCTCCAGAAAGTTGTGTCTCCTCGGTGGCTCATCACTGGCCGCTTAGGCGGTAAAGGCCATCGACGATGGCAGGTCAACGTTTATGCCGTGTTAATGCAAGGGCGAGTCGTGGTTCCAGTCGTTGGGCTCCGTGTTTCTTCGTGCCTCGTAGCGCAAGACAACAGACAAACCTGAATTGAGATTCATGCCTTGTGCAATGTGGAGCGGACTAGCAAGAAGTCTGACTGGCAAAGACATTAGAGGTGAGCGGCCTCGAAAGCTGCGCTGTCAATATGAATTGAAAGGCCGGGGTGTGGCTGCTTGGGGGCCCCTCCCTTTGCTTTCCACAACAGCCCGCGACGTGACGTCTGGTCTGTGAACCGGACCGCTGGGCCTCAGGGCGTCAAGCGAGAGACATGATGGGCATGGAGGGGGAGCCACCGTTTGCTGTCAGGAATGGCAATCCGGCCATTGGTGCCCGAAACTCAAAGCTGCAGTACTGTCATTGCGCTTTGATTTTTTCCCGTCTTTTTCGTGAGCAGGGAAAATGCCTCCCTCAATGTACGGGATGCATGATCAGACCCCATTTTGTCGATGTCAATAACGATAGTCGGGTTGTCTAAGTCCAGCACGAGGTATGTAATGTTCGATATCGAGGCACAAATGTCGTTGAAGCGAATGCCGGGTGCCAGACACGCGAAGTGGAGCAAGCCACGCGTTTGAATGATGCAGGGCGAAGTCGTCTTGATATGATGGTGCCAAGTCCATCAAGATGTCCCAGTGCCAAGCTACTCGAGGTCGAAGTCCGACAGCTTCGAGCCAGGTCTCGGAATGGGTAATGGGCTATGTGAGGGCAACCGAGGTTTGCTCTCGGTCATGTCTTGTTCTGAGTGGCTCAAAGGCGTTCAGTAGATATAAGACGAGGAAAGAAGCAAATTCCGCCGCCTTAGCTCAATGCAAGACAAGACGATGCTGTTATTGTCGCGCATATCTCAAGGCTCGAGAGAAAGATGAGGAAAGAGATGAGTAGTCACTTGACGGTAGGTAGCACGATGAATGATGAATGATGAATGGTGAATGATGAATGATGCACAAGGTGCGCAGGAGACGAGGGCAGGACTGAGTCGGGTCACGACTTCTATGGCCATCTTCAAGGGTCCCTCCCTCCCGTCTGGAAAGCCGGTGGAAGGAAACACCAAGCACCATTGCCGTCCATCGTAGGCGCTCGAGGTAAGGTAGCATCAGGGAAGGAAGTTTGTGCCAAGAGTACCTGTTTCAGACGCACTATCTAATGTACCCCGTCGCGCCTTCTCCACCTGAATGTGCACATCTGCAGCAGCTGCGGTACCTGCATCGCTCGTACCTCGCGTCTCGACCTCCCTCCACTAAATCGGGCAGGCCCTCGACAGGCCTCGACAGGGAATAGCGCTGTAGCCGGCTTATCCCAAGTCTCATCTCGTCAAATTTACTCCAAGCACCAAGCACACAGAGCATTGACACTCATTCATCACATCAGCCCTTTGGCGTTCCCTTTTCTCCCTCGTGTTCCCCATCACCCGTCATTTGGGGGGAGACTCTTCCTGCAAGCCTCTCTCTTTCTCCTCCACCCTCTCCTCTGCTTCATCTTTCCCCCCTCCGCCTCGCCTCGTCCAGCAAACTGCCCTCCTTTCACCCAAAGGAGAGTCGCCGAGAGCGCGATAGAGCGTGAGCTACTCGTCGGACCAAGACCAACAAAAGACCAACCAACCGGCCGGCAAACGAACATACGAGACGAGACACTTTGAGTGGAACGGAACGGACAACCTAACCCATCAAGCGGCCCAGCCTCCCAGCCACCCCATTAAGACGCCGGCTCGCGACAACCAAAGAGACCACCCATTCGGTGCTTAGCCCGCTAGCTGCGTCAGGCACATCCCCCTAAAGTCAAGGCGCTGCCCTGCCTCGCCTGCAGCTCTTTATTCGACCGACGGGACCTCTCGTTTGCTCGCCGATAGCCAGTTCGTCAGCTCAGGTTCCTGGTCTGGTTCCTGTTTCTGCCCCTGGTCATTCACCTGCTGGACTTGTCCACTGCTGGCTGTCCCTGATAGCGTTTCCTTTGCTGTCGCTTGGCCACTCGGTTCTCGGGTTGTCACCATCGTCGTCGCCCTCGACAACGACAGGCGACCGTGCAGGAGGCACGCCCGCGCCCACGCATCAAACACACCCTGGCTCCATTCGCCCAGGCACCCACTGCGTGACCTGTCAGAGGATCGTCGTTCGCCTGACCTGCTCGACAACAAAACTAATCGCCGGCTCATCCTGCCAGCCAACACCGCCTGACAACGCATCCAGATCGAAATCTCCCCAGCGGCCCCAATTGGTTAGAGCCACCCAAGGCTGCCAGGGCCATTTCCACGTCCATCCTAATCGAGGACGCAGGATACGACAGCTTGCCCCCTCCCCCGTCTGCATCCCACGCTGCAGGAGCAAGAGAGCGAATTTTCCTGAAACCGGCTCACCGTTCAACGCAGCTCAGCTGCCACTGCTGCCAACTACTGCTGCGCAATTCCTCCCTTGCCGGGAAAAGCATCTTGCGGCCTCCTTCGCCCCCGAGCTTCATTCCTTCCTCAGGACGCCTGCTGCTGATCGCCGGCTTCGATAACAACAACAACAACAACAACAATTGCATCGATAGTAAATCACGGCCACGCCCAGCGTCCTAGCCTGTGTGCCGGCTCCTACGCCTGAATCATTGGTGTTTGCGTTTTTCGACTAGGAATCACACTGCAGCACCGACCAATACCCACGAAGCTACCAACGTCAGGCCGCGACACGTCGCCCCTGGCTGACACTCAAAGCATCCGCCCAGCCGTTCCTCCTAATTGTGCTGCGTACCATGCCCATCAGCACAACAAATTTGCAACACGTTGGCATTCACGACAGCTTCTTGAAATAATACAGCGGAAAACGCGCTTCTACAGACCCTGACGTGAACCGCTTGTCGCCAATGACGTCCCGCGCCGCCATCACCAGCCCCGTCCCCGTCACATCTGCACCTTCCGAGATTCTTGCCTCCTCTCCCGAAAGGCGGCGCAACAACATGCCTCCCGTGGCGCCTCCCCGCACGTCCTCGACGAACCACGCCTCATCCAACCCTCCAAGCAGCTCCAGGAGACGCGACCATGCAAACGACAGAGCTACCGCGTCACCGCGACGTGGTGATCCCGATCCATCGAGGTTAGAAGCCAATGGTGTCGATTCCAGCTACGGCGAAGGCTCCTCGTCACGAAGCCGGAGAGCCCAGCCCCAGCATGACCCGGCCTACCGGCCGAGCAGTTCCCGCGACGCCCGTCAAGCGGGCCCACAGACAACTGTTCCTATTCGATCTCATGCTCCCTCCCGGTCGACATCATCGCCTAAGCAACCATCACGCGAAGCCAGCGAAGTCTTGAACAGAATTATCGTATCTCAACCCGAATCCGATGTTCAACGCGAGAAAGAGCGCCTAGCAGAGGCTACACCTCACCAGTCAGTCGCCGAAGCCGCACCGGCTCCTGTTGTTGCTACATCAGAGCATGACGATAGTCGACGTGCCGGCAGGAGCCGTCAGGACCACTCGAAGACCAACAAGGCTGTCAAATTCGGCGATTATATCCTTGGAAACACCATCGGAGAGGGTGAATTTGGCAAGGTGAAGCTTGGCTGGAAGCAAGATGGCGGCACTCAGGTCCATTCAATCCATACCCTTGTTATTTGCCCCTTGACTAATTTTATCCCAGGTCGCCATCAAGCTGATCAAAAGAGACAACGTGGGCAACAACCCCTCCAGGCTCGCCAAGATTTATCGTGAAATCGCCATTCTCCGCGGTATTTCCCACCCCAACATTGTTCGCCTGCACGAAATGGTCGAAACCGAACGACACATCGGCATCATCCTGGAGTACGCCTCTGGAGGCGAGCTGTTCGACTACATTCTGAACCACCGCTACTTGAAAGATAACGCTGCAAGAAGATTATTTGCCCAGCTCGTTTCTGGCGTTGGCTATCTTCATAAGAAGGGTATTGTCCACCGAGACTTGAAGCTTGAGAATCTCTTGCTCGACAGAAACCGCAACATCATCATCACGGACTTCGGGTTTGCCAACACGTTCGATGCCGAGGAGGAGCTGAACCAAGAAGAGGAGCTTAATCTAAGCGACCGGGACTTCGTCAAGAGAGCTGGCCTGGACAAGATCAAGGCCAACGGCACCAGAAAGGGCGATCTGATGCAGACCAGTTGTGGCAGTCCTTGTTACGCAGCTCCCGAACTGGTTGTCAGCGATTCCCTCTATACGGGACGCAAGGTTGATGTCTGGAGCTGCGGTGTAATCCTGGTGAGTGTCGTAGTCAAAGGTTTCGCTCTCAGCTGCTAACAAGTCCACAGTATGCCATGCTAGCCGGATATCTCCCTTTCGACGATGACCCTGCGAACCCGGAAGGCGATAACATCAACCTGTTGTATAAGTACATCGTCAATACGCCTCTGACCTTCCCCGAATACGTCACGCCCCACGCTCGCGACCTACTTCGACGTATCCTGGTTCCCAACCCTAGAAAGCGAGCGGACCTTTTCGAGGTGGCACGCCATAGCTGGCTCAGTGAATACGCTCACGTCGTTGAGTTTATCACCAGCAGCACCACAACTCCTGGCGAGATTCAGAACACCACCGTCCCTGCAGAAGACGACAAGCCCATGGTTGCGCGTAGTGCCTCCGTCCGCGAGCCCTCAAAATCTTCCAAAGCATCTGGCCCTACCTCGATTGGAGGCTTGGCTTCCAAGCATGGCAACATCGACCCGGAAGCCGAGAACGCGAACGCGAAGCCGCCTCAGCAAAAGGACTCGAAGCGCCGCACTGTCCAGGTCGAGTATGTTGCGCCGACGACACAAACGCAACGTGGTGAAGCCGCCGCGCAGTCTCCCGGCCGAGGCAAGTCAAGAGCTCGTTCGGGCAGCCAAGGGCCTGTCGAGGTCAACAACAGCCCGAAAGACAAGCCTCTTCCTCGCGATCCACCTGTCTCGAAAGACAACTACTCCAAGTCGAGCTCTCGGCCGAACACGAGACCCCCGAGTGCTTACCGCAACATGCCGGCGACCTCGAGAACGGGTCGTGACACTCGCTCTACATCCGACAACGTTTACATGACGACTGGCGGTCGCCCGCAGACGGGGGGGTCTATGGCTTCATCGGGCTCCATGGGCCTTGGCAGTGGTGCTCGCGCCTCGTATGGCCAGCCGATTCCTCCCTCGGTGGCAGGGACGAATGCTCACGGCAGCATTCAGCAGCCCAATGCGCATGAAGCTCAGACCATGGGTCATCCCAGTGTCAGCGCCGTCCCTCCCAAGTTTGCGCGGGTTTCCGGCTTCGAGCAGGGTGGCGAGAGGCCTATGCCTTCGCCGACAAGCGAAGGCAGGGGTCATCGACGATCCAGCACTCTCACGGACATTGGCTCCAAGCTCCTCGGGCGCAATGGATCCATGTTTGGTGGTAAGAACAAGAGGCGATCTGAGCACCCGAACGAGGACAAATCGAGGAAGTACCCTCCAGTCAGCATGCCCAACAACGTGCCTGGCAATGGCGAACCACGAGCTTCAATAGACTCAAGAGCCTCGCGCCGTTCTTTCTCTCTGGGATTCGGCAAGAAGCGCAGCGGTAGCATCAGCGGTTCTCACACATCCCTGGAGAAACCGCAAAATCCTCGGCGGTTCTCTCTGCTGCCGCAGTCTTTTTCTAGGGCCATGGGCATGAACAAGGACTCTGGCAGCCCTCCGCCGGATTCTCAGATGTCTCAACAGGATCTTCCGATTCAGGATCCGGCTGAGACGGATGATCAGAGAAGATATGGCGACCGGCCTGTGCAGTCTCGTGGCCAGACTGGTTATGTTGACGGTGCCGAGTATGACTCGAACTATCAGCGCAACCACGAGCAGCCGCACTCTCACTCGGAGCCGATGCTGCAGCAGCAACAGCATCAGCCTCGCGCCTCTTCTCAGTACGCTCGTCAGGTCAACGCCATCCCTCCGCACATGCAACAACAGCAGCAGCAGCAAGGCTCTGTGCTCAACACCGGCTCCGACTCCTCGCTGGAAAGCCAACAACACCGCAGGCAGGGCAGCGTGCCTTATCAGGCAGGTGGCTTCTCGGAATCGGACGGTTACGATGGACGTAAACCCCTGGGCGCCAGGAACAACCGAGGTTTCTTGCAGAAGCCGAACAAGAAGTTTACCGACGCTTACGACCGAGATAACTACCACCATGGCCACGAGGGCAGCAGTGGTGCAGCCAAGCGGGTCATGGACTTCTTCCGGCGACGTGGCAAGGCGAGAGGTGGCGAAGAGAGGTAGAGGACTCTCGATCCGCTACATTGCTCGCCGTGTCAGACACGGCACCTACCCCCACCACTTTGCGGCGCCCACGTGTCGCAGTTGAGCATCGGTCCCTACAGGCGCATTGAGCGCTAAGACGCGTTCCCTTCATCCCTCCTCAACTACGCTTGTACGACTTGTAATTATGCGATACCATTCGAACGACCAGCTACGGCTGTGGAGTGGCGGACGTGACGCCACGACATCTAATAGCGGTTTGGGTTACACGATTTCCCCGGTGTCGATGAACCGCGCGACAGCGGCGCCAGTCATGGGCTTAGAAGAGATGGACTGCAGTTCGTGGGCCATGGGTCTCTGGCTATAATAGTCGGCTTCTAGGATCATTCTGCCTGTGTCGAGGATGAGACGCCATGGCGGGCGCTGCGTGGAGCGGCACAAGATGGCCGAAGCGGTGGTTGCCTTTGCAGCATGAGGCTGTGGTTGTTCGAGTTGCTGTACACATTTTGAAACGAAACGAGCTGCATTAGCTCGAGCATGCAAGCCCCTCCGGAATCGAGGGCAGTTCGGCGTTGCGGCGAGGATACTGCTTGTGAGGACTTAGAGTGTAGTGTAAATTGACTAGCTAGGCTATTTGAGGCCACAGATCCTGGAGCATAAGAGATGAGTGTGAAAGATGAGACGGCGTCTGTCCGAGGTGCCACAAGATGTCAGGCCTGTTATTGTACGGACTCTTTCAAGATGACGTGTTGTTGTAGCTGTTGGGTCTCGCCGAGTCTACCTTGACTGATAAAGGCTCGGGTTCGGTCCTTTGACGCCTGACAGTCATTGGGTCTCTCTGCTGAGCTGATATATGTGTGCCCGACAAGCGCTGCGCAGGTGAACAACAACAAGTCATCAAAGTGGCCATGCACATGCAAAATCTCTGTTGGCCACTTGTACGTCGGGGCCGTCACATATCTTCTAGGCATGTGCCGTTTCCTCCTCAAGGCTGACTCGGTGAGCCCGGGTACTGCCGAGGACAGCCAGTCAGGCCCACGTCTACCAACGATGCTGTGCTGATAAATCGCGCAGCTTTTCACCTAGTCAATTCGGTTCGGTGGTGTAGTTGGTTTATCACGTCAGTCTAACATCTTCTCTTCTCCAAGGGTCGAGTTCACTGAAGGTCGGGAGTTCGAGCCTCCCCTGAATCACTTTTGCTGTTGCTCGTTTCCGCAAACTTGCAATATCGTCTGCTTTTGGTATGATGTCTGAACACGATGGAGTCTTGCACGTGGCTGCCGCTTTTGGGGCTGCTAGAGACGTAGTTGTAATTTTGACGTGTTAAGATATAGGTATCACGATTCGCCATATACCTTCGGCTGTGGTGAGACATCACCTGTGTCTCTTTCGCGTGGCTTGAGGCAGGCCCAGTCATGAACCTCAAACGTTGGCGATGTCTTCAAAAGTTTGCTTGGTCATTAGTAATATCCCAGTTGCCCCGGTGGTATATGGGCGATGGTCAACCGCAGTCGATGGGACATTACCAATGGAAACTCTTGTCCCTTGTTTACTTTTGATTCTTGTCACTTGTAGTCGATCATATACACTCCACAGGCCATGGAACAAGAAGCAATGACCAAGTATGATGGCACACCCAGGTTGGAGTCGCTCATTAACGAAATCATTCACTCTAGTTCCAAATCCAGCTGACGGCCCTGATCCAGCCCTTCTCCTTGACCTCCGGCTCCTCAGGGTGCATGTCCACTTGCTCAAAGGCCGAGTCAAGATGCACGCTGTCGAGCGACACGGCGCGCGTCTTCTTGAGCACCTTCCAGAGGAGGAACGCTCCGGTGACGAGAGGAATATCCCTGCAACAGAGTCAGAAAGAAGGCTAGTAGAGAGCTCTCGTGAGATGACGTACAGGTAGGAGGAGATGAAGCTGGCCGTGTTCCAGTTGCCCTTGGTGAAGACGGCGAAACCGCTGGTGAAGAGAATGGTGAGGCACATGCCGAGTCCGGCGCACGAGCTGTAGACTGCGACGGACGAGTCAGCAGATGTTCCTGGCATGTCAGTACGGAGGCATCGGGGTATCTCACAAGTCCACGCGTTGTGCCATGGGAGCCTCTCGGCGGGGATGTTCTGCCTCTTCATGGCGAGCCTGAGCCGGATGTGATTGAGCAGAATGCTGGACCAGGAGACCAGGACGCCTGCCGAGGTCAGGTCGACGAACCACCAGAACACCGTCATGGCGCCGCTCGACAGGCTCATGAAGCTGAGGAACATGAAGGCCGTGAAGAGCAGCACGCAGACGTAGGGCGTGCCCCAGGACGTGGTGCGCAGGAAGATCTTGGGGGCCTGGCCCTTGAGCGCCAGGCTGTAGAGCACACGGGTTCCCGACAGCAGGCTCTGGTTGGACGACGACCAGGCCGAGGTGATGACTACGGCGTTGACGACGCTCGGGATGGCCTTGATGCCCGCGGCGGAGGCGGCGATGACAAAGGGGCTCTGGGCGGCGGTGCCGTAGGCGTCGTCGAGGCGCGGGTCGTTGCTGGGGACGATCATGCCGACGATGAGAACGGCGAGCATGTAGAAGAGGACGATGCGGATGAAGACGCGCTTGCAGGCGCGGGGGATGGCGCGGCGGGGGTTGCGCGTCTCGGCGGCGGCCATGGCGAGGGACTCGGTGCCGGCGAAGGAGAAGACGGCCGTCGACATGACGCTCCAGTAGCCCAGGAACTTGCCCCAGTCGCCCTTCCCGATGTACTCGACAAAGGGGCCCGGGTCGTTCCAGTAGCGGAAGCCGATCCTCTCTGTGCCCGGCACGCCGCCGAGGTCGATGACGAGACCGAGGATGATGAGGAAGATGACGAGGGCGATCTTGAGCAGGGCGAAGACGAACTCGACCTCTCCGAAGACGCGAACGAAGGCGATGCCCACGAGGAAGGTCAGCAGGATGAAGGTGACGATCCAGACGGTCGAGTTGATGTCGGTCCAGAACTGGAACAAGACGCAGATGGCGGAGATCTCGGCCGGGATCGACAGCAGGTTACCGTAGACCAAGTTCCAGCCGATGGCGAAGCCCCACGCCGGGTCGACGAGGAACTCGGCGTGTCGCACGAAGGCACCGGTCACCGGCAGCAGCGCGGCGACCTCTCCCAGCGCAAACTGAACCGCGCACACGACCGCGCCGATGGTCGCATAGCCAAGCAGGGCGCCGAGGGGACCGCCGGTCTGGATGGCTCCACCCAGTCCGAGGAAGAGTCCCGTGCCGATTGCGCCGGCGATACCCAGCATGGACAGGTGACGCTGCTCGAGGCCGCGTCGCAGGTCGCGTTCCTCGGTGGATGTCAGCAGGTCGCCGTTATGGTCGGCTCCATGGTCTCCAGTCTTGGAGAACGTCGTCGCAACCTCGACATGGTCGTCGGGCGATATGTTGTCCTTTGTCGCCATGGTTCGTGAGGGGGGGCATGTGGTTGACGGTGAGCGTGCGGCGAGACGGTGTCAAGGCGCCCTCTCACTTTGATCTTATACGGGAAAAATTCGCTGATGATACCATCGTTGGTTCGGTTCTATCGGCACACAATCGGCGGCCCCGTCTTTCGTCTCATTGTGGGGAAGAAGCACGCGTTGCTTTGAGTCAGTCGACGGAAAAGGTTTTAGCGGATGGCGATAGAGCGAGGTCTCTGATAAGGGAGCTATGCTCGTACGGTTCTAGTGTTTGGCCCTGTGGGATTAATATGTTCATCTGAATCCCTTTGAGAAGCTTGATGGATCACTGGCAAGATGGTCCTGAGTGTGGTCGTGGGAATCGTTGGTGCATCGCGACAAGAGATTGTTGACATTATCTGACCACCTACCAGGTGCGTGAGCTATTCGATCCACATCTTGTGATTTTTCTTCTTCGTTCATATGCCTGTGATTTTCGTGTCTCTGCATTGTGGCAGTCCTGAATCACCTTACCCGATAGAGAACATATGCTCGTCAGTATCTTGAAGTTGTACACCGATTCATGACGATCAGCCGACAGCCATCGATAACCCTCCCGAAATGATCGAAGCCAGTTCTCGAAACGAATAAAGTGCTCGCCCATACTTTTCGAAATCGATTGATGCGATACCTGAAGCCAAGGGACACACCAGGATGTCGAGAGGATCTCGCAAGCTCCATGGGCATCCTCTCGTTACCTTCAGACACGGAGGAGCTTAGATATTATTCAAAGGAATACGCGATCTTTCTTGTTTTCATGACAACTAGAAAGGCGTGGTGCCTTATAGCTGCGGTGCAATAACAAATGCCAAGACTCGCCAGTCGTTCAAGGCCGTTGACGTTCTCGAATTTCAAGGTCTCCCCCCTGTAATCATGTAACTCAACGGCTGAGGAGAGCCTCTCAGCCTGCCAAGATCGCCAAGGATCACTCCCCCTGAGCGGCCCGAAATGGAGAATTGTGGCTTTCACATGCTTCATCACGAGGGCAAAGTGGCTGCTCTCTATGGGAAACTAAGTCTGATGAGCCCTCCGGGATTATTTTCCAAACCCTCGTCACCCAGGTCTGCAACTCCAAGACACTGTCTCAACGACGCTTGGGTCATACATCCAAGGCCGCGGCACCCGCCAGTTTCATCAGTGAATGAACCTTTCACATGCTCGGCGTCCATTAAACCGCCCAAGATGGTGATCGTTTCCTATTCTCCTTGGCAGGGTCCTCTCCCCCTCATCATCAAATTCAAGGATCCCGCAAGCCCGCCGCCGTCTGAACACTTGCAGCTCCGTGCACATTCCCAGCTACCTGTTAGTCGGAAACGGCACACATCACTAACACACCAGGAGCTCTTAGTGAACACACCATCAAGAGCTCCTGGTGAAAGAGAAGCATGACAAGCAACACTTTGGTCGCCCAAGCGTGCAGATGGTTCCCGTGCGCCTTGAATTACGACGAAAGCCGCCAAACTCTGAAATATGGAGATGGTTGAACCTATCCATCGTCCGTATAAATCCCAGGCGTGTCTGCTTCGCCAGTCTACGTCATGAATAGTTAGGCTTTACGGTCTCTGGCAGTCAGGCCGCTTCCTGAAGACAATTAGAGAGGGCTTGACCTATTCGGCGCATTCGATGCCATTACCGACATCTTTGGATACACGACTGGACCAAACATCAATCAGCCCTCGACAACCTCTCACCCCAGGATTCGTCTGGAATTCTTGAGTTCTCGCTCTTCGTTCCTCATGCACCAGTCGATCGAGGAGAATACCAACGCAGGATGCATAGTAAAGAATCGCCGGAATGGACAACTCTGGGGCTCACGACCTTCAGCGACGAGCCCAAAGCGACATGAGAGCCAGCCTCATCGCATACATAGTTATCCTATGTTCCATCTGCGTCATCTTCGTCAGCTTGCGCTTCTACATCCGCATCCATGTCATTCGCAACTTTGGGAAAGATGACTGGGCCGTCGCCGCCACCATGGTTCGTTCACGTCCGTCTCTTGCAAGTGGGAGTGGGACTGCAGGGTTGACTATGCTTGTAGTTTATTCTGTTGGGAAGCGTGACTGGAGTTGCTGTCGGTAAGATTCGCGCAGAAACGTCCACTTTGATGACCACAATGCTGACTTGACGCTGTTCAGCCATATCACTCGGTCTCGGCCGCCACGTCGATAAACTTTCCCACTCGGAACAATCAACATTACTCGCTGTCAGTGTCATCCCGAATCACTGGCTCTGGCGCTGGCCGCCTGAAGCCCAATCTGACATGGTGCCTAACAGCTCGTCTGGTTCTCCGGCCTGGGATACCACGTTACGATCATCGTTCTCAAGTGCGCGTTTCTCCTGCAATACCGCCGCGCCTTTCCCCTCCCCGTTTTCCAGCAACTGTGCGACATATTCCTCGCATTCATAGCGTGCTGGTCACTGGTCGGCCTCATCGCGCCGCTCGCCATCTGCCTGCCGATACCAAGCCAGTGGGAACCAGAAAACCTCGGGTCAGATAATTTTTGCTACGGGCGATGGCAGGTCTGGCTAGCACACGGCATCATCCACGTCATCACCGACGTGCTCATATTCGCCATGCCACTTCCCCTGATCAAGACACTGCCATTGACGAAGCCGCAAAAGCTTACACTCACTGGTGTGTTCTGCCTGGGGTTCATGTAAGTCCACCTGTTGTAGCCCTATAAGATTATCCTGGAGACGTTCGCTCTAGGAGACGTTTTACCTCAGAGACATTCTCTCTAGCAACGTTCTCTATAGGAGACATTATACCCTAGAGACACTCTCTCCAGGATACATTCTCCCTACCATCGATGCTGACTCTGCCCCCTTAGCACCTGCGTCATCTCGGCCGTCCGCATCAGCACCCTCCACGACGGCCTCTTCGACTCCGACGCCAGCTGGGTCATGGCCCGAACTATTTTCTGGTCCTTGGGGGAGATCACATGCGCCATCCTCTGTCTTTGCATTCCCGTCCTCCGACCTCTCCTCGGAGGCAGGGCGAGGGCGAATCTGCGGCGCTGGCGCAGCGGAGGCCAGGCCGACATTGCCGGGATCCAGAACCAGCCGCATCTTACGATCGACTCTTCTCAGGCTTGGACCGCACCCGCGCCGTCGAGCCGCACGACCAGCCGCGGGTCGATTCGAAGCGTTGGGGATATCGAGATGAGGGAGACTACGTGGGAGTCGCAGAATCAGGTGACCAGTCACAAGTTGGATCCTCCGTCCATGGGGGTCGAGTGGGGGGTGGGTTCGACGTGGAAAAGTGACGTCCCGTACCGAGGGGCTATATAACCCTGTTGATCGCGACCCGCGAGTGGAAGGCAGTACAGAAATGGTCGATGTATAAGGGGGCATACTCTCAGACCCGATGGTTGCGCTATCTGCGCCTTTGCAACGGCTCAACAGCACGTTCGACCTGCAGAAATGCTGGGTGTCTGCTCAACGTTGGATTCCACGAGACGCACCGCGGTAGAGAAATCCTGCCAGGAGCGTGGCTATTCATATTATCAACGGCGGATGATACAAGCCGAAGACTGCAAGGGGTACATCGCGGAGTGCCAGGCCGTTCGTTATGAGACTGGGTCATGCATGATCCGGTGTTAAGAAGCAGCAGGAGAGTAAAAGGTTGACACCACACAAGGAGCTCATCGCATATACGCAGAGGACTAGTGCCATTCTTCGAAAGTCAAATCTTAATGTATTCAAGTTTCATAATCATCAGCAACATAAATCATAGCCGAACCAGAATCCGCATGTTTCTAAGCCATCCCGTACGCCCGGTGCAACACGCCATCAAACCCCTACCAGCCAAAGGGATACTTCTCAGGGCTAAGCCCAAAATATCCCTCCTCCGGCAGAGAAAACAGCGAAGCATTGTTATTGTAAAGCTGGAAATCGACGCCCGCCCTCGGCACCTCGTTGCCCCACCAGGCAAACTCGACCCCCTGGCCGGCGCCAAACGAGAAGACGAGCGTGACGATGAGCCCCGAAACGGCCACACCGACGCTGAGACCTGCGAAGATGAGGTAGGCGTACTTGCCCCACCAGGCGGTGTAGCGTCGCTTGAGGTAGAACTGGAAGAACCAGGCAATGTAGATGCCCAGCGTCGCGTAGCTGAGGTTGTTGTTGCCGGCCCAGCTGAGGGCACCCGAGAGGGCGATGGCCGGGTTGAGGCACGCGAAGACGGAGGAAGCGGGGCCCCAGAAGTAGCGATCGAAACGACTGAAGGGCTCGGCCTCCATGCGGCCCTGGATGTGGGCGCGCAGGCGCGGCAGGGTCTTCTCGCTGACGATCCAGGCGACGCCGAGGATGGCGCCGATGAGGAAGCACCACGGCAGGACGGGGTAGAGCTTGAACATGTTGTTGGTGCCGAAGGCGCCGAAGAGAATGGTTGACGACCACACGGAGTGAGCGTAGGCGCAGACCATGTACTGCCTGTTGTCCCAGGTGCACAGAGTGCTGTCCTCGTTGGCGTAGAGCATGAGGAGCTCGAGGATGGCGCAGTAGATGAAGCAGTTGACGATGACGGACGAGACGTGGCCGCGGAAGACGGCGCGCGGGGGGATGCCGGCGTAGTGCGCGTATTTGAGGTCGCCGCTGAAACCGCCGGCCATCTGCTCGAAGGCGGCGCCCAGCATGAGGATGATGAGCTGCGGTAGCGGCTGGCCAGGGAACCAGATGCCGGGGAGAACCTGCCAGATGACGTTCAGCTGGATGCCTGTACTGGCGATGGACTCGATGACGACCCAAGGAATGGTCAGGAGAGCGCCGATGGCCGTGACGCCGAGGATGGACCACCATGGCGTTTGCGTGGGCCACGCCGTCAGACTGATGATGGAGACGACGAATCCAAAGGCAAATACGCAACCGTACCACCATTCGGGCACTTCCTTGTACTTTCTCATCATTCGAGTGTGGCCGTCGGTGAAGCCCGTGTAGACGCTCCGGCGCTTGACCGTGTTTACAACCATGCCGACGAAGGCCTTCTTGATCGGGCGCCAGTACTTGGTGAAGACGTAGACGATGGAGAATGTGTAGTAGATAAAGTTGGCACCCGTCACGAACAAGTTGGCAATCGCATAGTACGGCGGGCCATACTCCCTGTACTTATCGACGTCAAGGCGCTGGTCATCGTTCAACACCATGGTGATGTTGTAAGCGCTACCAGTATTGTCAAAGGCAGCATTGGAGTTGATGGGCATGAAAGCAGCCCAGAAAGCATTCTTGTAGTACATGATGAGAATGATGATGCCGGAAATGACACGCATCACGTACTGCTGCAGCTGAGCGAAGAAGGGCGCAGTCATGGCATCGATGCCAGATGCATTGGGATCCCAGCTCGAGATGGGGTTGAAGCCCATACCACCATAAGACCCAGTGATGGTGGCGAGGTTGAAGTTGTTGGGCGAAATCCATGTCATCCAGTTGAAGAGACGAAGCCCGACGAAGAACTGGTTGGGAATCCAGTAGTACACGGTGAAGATGACACCGCACCAGATGAACATCCTGTAGCGCGACATGGTCCAGCCGTTGACCTTTTCGCGCTTGTTGTCTTGATTGATCAGTGTTCTGTTCAATGCCAGCGTCGGCAAGGTCTTGGGCCACACGGCCTCGATGGGGTAGACACTCAGACGACGCAGAATGCCAGCCATACCCAGGCCGTAGACCTGGTTCGCCAGCGCAAGCATGAGGTTGAAGCCGAAGCCGGCCCACCGTTGGTTGAAGAAGACCGGCATGCGCAGGACGAGGAGTCCCGTGAAGTTGCCGATGCTGGAGGCTCCCGTGAAGATGATGGTGGCGAAGAGCTGCTCCTTGCTCGTCCAGGGCCCTGGGTTCAACGTGTAGCGCGTACCGCGGAACTTGAAGCCCCAGTCGGGAAGAAGCCAGGCCATGCCTCGACCCATGGGCACCAGCAGAAGCTGCACGACGGATCCAGGGATCGAGATGCCGGGCTGACGAGGAGCGAAGACTTGAGTGCAACTGTTAGCTGAGTCTCATGCTGTCAGAACTCAGGTGACTTACAAGTGTTGACAGTCGTGCAGACACACACCCAAAAGTAACCCAGGAGATAAGCGCGGAAACTCTCGCATGCCTCCTCGGCATCATCATAAGGGAGCGTCACGGCGCGGACCTCGGCGTATGGCGACCAATTGTGACACAAGCCGGCGCGCTTACACACCTCGTACGCCCACTCGCCCTGTTCCATGTCGCATGCCTTGTTGCCGCGGATGAGCTCACGCAAGCGTGCCATCATCTGGCGATCAATGGTATAGTCTTCCTTCTGGCTGATGAGGAGATCCTCGAGGACCTGAACTGACTCGTCTTCGTTGAGGGTCAAGATGGCTGCCACCATGCGGTCCGGGTCGCAGCCGGCAGGGAGAGTCTCGCCTCCATGCTGGCCTGTGTACTCGGCCTTGAGACGTTCGAGCCATTCCACGGGAGGGCACTGCTCTGTGACGTCGATGTCGTTCTTTCGCTCAGCATACTCAATGTCGATGGTATGGTCTACCTTGGCTTGCGGCAACCCACTGACACGGTCATTGTCGGCTGACATGATGAGTCGCGAGGCGAATACGAATAGCACAACCTGCCATACCGGGGGGGGGGGCAATAAACCGAGGAGGATTGAGGCCCAAAGCTCGGGCAATGGCTGAAGTATATACCAAGCCGTCACGGCAGGGCATCTGGCGAGATTACCCATACCCCATACACCTTGGGCCGACATGCGGGGGAACGCAGGAAGGACAAGGACGATATCCAAGCACACGTTACACGCACTAGCGTTGGCAGGATTTCGTGAGGCGATACAAGTCCGACCCAATGCTGATCGGTATGCTGCTACGAAGATGCCAAGGATGCGCATGGGACCAACCGCTTTTCAGACTGCCGGGGCGACAGATCGGCATGGATGCTGCCTCCCTTCCAGGCAAAGAGTCGTGAGATGGTGGTCACGCATCTGCACCAGAGTGGGGGGCAGAAACTCCATGAGGGATGGCGCGTGGCGTCCCCGCAAACGCCCCCTCATCGGCAAGGGGGATGGGATCATATATTCCTTCGGATAAGGTAGTTGGGACTTCGGTCCATCGTGAATCCGTGAGGGTTCTCTTGCGGTTGGTCGGTTGATCGGTTGGTCAGTTGGCCCGATAGAGGGGTATCTTTCACCGGGAGTGTGCCACTGTCACCTTGCCATGCTCGTTGTGTTGTCCTCCTCGCCTCCTCTGCTGTCGGGTAAGGCCGGGCCGGCGGGAGCTCCAGGATATCAAACTAAGAAACATCAGTCAACACCTCGTAATGAGGCTTGTCAGTCTCAGTTCCAGTTGCTTGGCAGGTCAGCTTTATCTCGACGGATACCGCCCATTCGTCTTGCGTCGTATAAGAACTTCAATGCTTGCCATTGATCAGGTCCCAGCCCCAGTGCTACTCATACAGCTTTTACGCCTCACGCCGCCTGACCCCAATGGCCTCCAACAGCCACGCCGCCAATCCCCTAACCCTCAGCCTCGTAAGCATTGGACTTGTGCTTCGGCTGGAATGTGAAGCCCGGGTGACAAGGGCCAAGATACATCTCACTACAAGCAAAGTCAGCACAATCATCACCATCCATCTTGACCATCTCAAGGAAACATACCTGATCTTGACCCAATCCTTGTAGTTGTTGCTCGCAAGCATCGTCTCCATATCATTCCGTCCTCGGAACGCAGGCGGCCTGTCGTTCAGCGAAGGGGGTAGATGCTCCAATATTCCGAGCGGGACGTAGCGGTGCGTGAAGCTCATCCACTCAAGCAGGAAGCGTCTCGTGAAGCCGATACCGAGCTCGTCGGATCCCCAAGCCTCGAGGCCGTAGCGCACAAACTTCTCAACGTAGCCGAGACGCTCGGTCGCCGTCTTGTCGAGGTACTGGCCCTTCTCGATCTCCTCGAAGAGCCAGGGCTTGACGAGGGCGCCGCGGCCGATCATGACGCTGTCGACGCCGGCGTTGTCGATATGGTCGAAGTACTCAACGTGCGAATAGCAGTCGCCGTTGCCGAGGAAGAACATCTTGCCGTCCTTAGAGTTGGGGAGCGTCGAGGCGTCGGGCTCGCGGATCGTGTCCGTGTCGGCGTCCTTGGTCTCATTGTAGCTCTTGATGAGGGCTGCGCACTCGGCGACGTAGCTCCAGTCGGCCCTGCGGGTGTAGCGCTGCTCACGACTGCGGCCGTGGAGGGTGATGGCGGCGCAGCCGGGCGCGCCGAGGCGTTCGCGGTGCTCGCGGGCGCCGAAGGCGAGCTTGTTGATGACAGCGGTGGCAGTGGGGCGGTTGTTGCGGACGCCTGTGCGGATCTTGACGGTAATGGGGATCTCGCCCGACACGGTGTTCATGCCGCGGACCATGCGCTCAAGCTTGCCGTGGGCCTCAAGGAGAGCCGAGCCGCCACCGGCCTTGTAGAGCATGTCGATGGGGCACCCACAGTTGAGGTCGATGACTCGCAGGTGAGGAACAAAACGCTTGAGGCACTCGGCAGCCTTGACGGCAACCCAGGGCTGGTTGGCGGAGATCTGAGCACCGAACTTGATGTCCTTCGCGTTATCGTAGCCCTGGACGATGGGGCCGCCAGCCTTGGGCGAAACGAGCTCCGACTCGTGGGCCTTGAGGAGGGTCCAGTCGGCCTTGGTGCCCTGGACGAGTGGCAAACCCATGGCCATCTCAGAGTAGGTCAGCTCAGCGCCGAGTTCAACGGCAAGACGCCGGAAAGGAAGGTTGCCCTGCGTGGTCAGGGGCGCAAGAGCGGGGGTGTCGCGGCCG
Source organism: Verticillium nubilum (assembly GCA_002851675.1). NCBI lineage: Eukaryota > Fungi > Ascomycota > Sordariomycetes > Glomerellales > Plectosphaerellaceae > Verticillium > Verticillium nubilum. The sequence goes on from NMXI01000061.1 coordinate 234,913, forward strand.
AAGTATAGCTTGCGTTTCTCAGAAGGCTTCAGGGGCGCCTCCTTGTACTGCGCGCGGAGATCTTCACCGTCGCCGGTGGTCTGGCGGTTACGGTTGTGGTGAAGCTCGTCTGTGAGCTTGGTCTCGTGGTTCATCCAGGAAATGTACTTGTCGACATCTCCCATGTCGACGCGGCGACGGCTCAGATCGATTTTGACCTTGTTGTCAATAACATTGACGCTGCCGAGGCGAGCGTCCTCAGGGTCCACGTCAGTGCCATCAGAGGTGCCAAGAAGCACGAGCTCCTTGCGGCCATCCTCATGCTCGACCTCCTTCATATGGCTCTTGACGAAGCGACACTTCCAGCCAGAGGGGCAGCGACCGTGGCTCTCAAAAACAGGGCATTTGCCACCGAACGTGTCAACATCGTCGCGGCGACCCTCCTCCATATACTTGCGAAGGTCGTGGGAGAGCTGGCAGCGGTCACCGTAGCGACATTCGCGGGGCGAGAACTCGGGGTAGTAGGCGCGGCTGTTGCAGAGACGGAATGTGTCGTCAAAGTTGCCAAAAGTGCGCTCCTTGTTCTGACCCTTGTTCTTCTTCTTGTCACGCTTGTCGCGGTTGTCGCGGCGTGGGTGGTCGCCACGCTCCTGCTGCTGCTGCTCCTGACCACGACCCTCGGCGGCATCGTCGTCAATGGGAACCTCCTGCTGCCTCTCGATCTCGGAGCGCGGAATAAGGAACCTAAATGAGTCAGCTACAGCTTTCAGGCCAGAATTCAGAGAAACTCACTCAGCCTTGATAGGGGCAATCGCAGCATTGCGATCCCGAGCATCCTTCTTCACCTCAGGGACAGGAGCATCCTTGCTCTGCTCACCCTTCGGGGCATCAGCCATGGCAACATCCTCACCACTCGCAGTCACAGGTTTCTTAACGGGAGCCGCAGCGGCGGGCTTCTCAGCGGTCTGCTCTCCCCCATTGGCGTGACTTCCGTTCTGACCAGCCTGAGTCTCACTCTCAAGGGTCGACGAAGCGTCAACCTTAACGCGCTTCGCTGCCCGCTCATCGGGCGAATGCTCACGGGCGGAGGAGTCCATTTCGCGTGCCTTCTGCCGAAAATGACCGGATGTGTCGTGATTGCGAAAAATTGACTGGTGAAGTCGGCCGAAAGCGTACTGCAGGGGCAAAAGTGACCTTGCCGATGAGAATTTTCAAGCACCCCTCTCAACTGAGACTAAAGGCCTGGAAACCGTCAGAATCACAAACAGAGACAAACGCGAACACTGAGATCTCATACCTCTGCAGTTCAGCGGAATAATACAGAAAGATTGAGTAAGTACCCGTACGCAAAAGGTCAATCGCGGTGAGGGCTGGTAGTCAAGGAGTGGAAAATCCTCGGTTGCAGGCGCCGAGGACGGGTAGTGAAAGCCGACAGGGAAGGTGGGGGCACCTTTCGATCGGTGGGATGGATGGCGGGGCAGGCGCACGGGCCAAGGTGGGTGGTACCTGCCGATGGCTTGCGGTTGCGCCTGCCCATGGTTTGGCTGTCCCTTCTTTCATCACTTGAATTTCAGTTCAAGACATCCTCAAGACACGATGACTCTGGCCAAATGGGTCAGATCTGGGACACGAATCTCACAAGTAGAGCATTGAAGTACCAAGATCCACGTGTAATAACACCAGGCCTAGCATTGGAACATAGCTAAGCTTATCGTAATGGTACCTTCCCAGCTCTGTGGAGGGGAGCTGTTTCCCTGAGTTGAAAGAAGCCATGATTGTACACCCTGAAACACACTGCGCCGGCTTTTCCAGCCCTTCTGTCCTGCGCTCGACTCGGCCATCGACCAAATCCCCGGTTATGCATGCATGACTGGTGAAAGTCATGGGTAGCTGAGGTCGTGATCGATCCGGAGCATCCGTGCCAGCCGCTGTGAGTGACCAAAATTGATATTCCCCTTTTCGTCACCTTCACCAGCCCACCGGACTGAGCACGGCAGCCAGCGCCCGCCTCAGCGCCGAATAAACCTGGTGTCCCAACCTGGTCTTCGGATGGCTTTCACGCCATAGGCAGACGGACCGCGCGTCTCGTCTTTAATGTCGTCCTTCATCGTTGATCCGCCCCGCGGGGAATTCCACCGGCCGTGGGCACTTGAGGAACGCTGGGCTCGATGACTGCCCTAGGATGTCTGGTCTCGTCCGGCCGCCTCGAAGTAGCAGTGCTGTTTATGTTTATTCTGCGTCGTCGCAGGTCTTTATCTCCAATTTCGATGTCTCCTCATTCGGTTGTACCCATTACATGCTCTGCGCTTGAATGCGAGCCGGCTAAGGTCGTGTCAGTATTCAGCTGCCGGACGAGCTGGGAATGTGTATGTGACCACTTACAGGACTGTTAAGCATGCTCTGTCGCTTGTTGCGGCCCTTCTTAATGTGGCTCTTAAGAGCGCTCGAATCAAGGGGCTTGAGCAGCTCGAAGCTGCACAGCAGCTCGGATGACACAGACATGACAGCGCCCCAATTGTCGAACTCACCACAGTACTAAACAACCCATGAGTCAGCCTACGATCACCATGCTGCCTTGGCGTGCGGGGAACACTTACGTTGGGAGCACTGAAGACGGTCACGAGAAGCCTGTCTGTGAAGAATTCGTAGCCGTCTTCAACCACCATGTGCGCGCGGCAGATGAGATCGAAGTCGTGCTTGGCCAGGAAGTCTTCAATGACCGTCTTGCCGAAGCAGTAACTGACACCGCGCTCGTTCGCCTCCCAGTCGCTGTCCATTTCGGCAGGGTCGGCCCATACCAAGTCGTTGAGAAGTCCATAATCGGGAATGTCGGTTGGTCGCGCGATGCCGCGAATGTCGTCCATGTGGTTGAGCGCGGGCGAAAGACCGCCGTGAACGCAGAAGATCTTGCCCGCGACGACAGCAGCAATAGGCAGCGTGTTGAAGCAGTCGATGAAGGTCTTCCAGATCTTGACGTTGCACCTGCGCTTGCACTCGTCGTAAAAGCCGTAGACACGCGTGACGTTGGCGCACTCGTGGTTGCCGCGCAGGAGGAAAAAGTTATCCGGGAACTTCACCTTGTAGCAGAGCAGCAGCAAAATCGTCTCGAGCGACTGCTTGCCGCGGTCGACGTAGTCACCGAGGAAAAGGTAGTTGGAGGACGGCGGGAATCCGCACATCTCGAACATGCGAATCAGGTCGGTGTACTGGCCATGGACGTCGCCCACGATCTTGACGGGCGCATCGAGCTCGAGCAGGGCAGGCTGCGTCAAGAGCACCTCGCGAGCGCGCTGGCAAATGGCAACAATCTCAGCGTTCTTAAGGCAGACTCCCTTGGTCACCTTGCCCGCATAAGCTGCGTCCAGCAGGCGCTTGATGTAGTCGTCGAGATCCATATCCTTGATCTCGCCCATGGCGACACCCGTGGGCGCATCGGCCTGGGTCGCCGTATCGTCGGCCGGGGCCTCAGAAATGGGGATCTCGCCATCGGTCTTGCTGAGGATGGACTTGCCGGGCGCTTGGAGATGCGTGTTGAGGCTGGCGCTGGCGCAGGGCGGCTGGTCGGAAACGTGGTCGACCTCGCCGGAGGCCTGGGCTGCACTGACGTCGTGGAAGCCCTTCTGAGTGTGGTGGACGGGGGAGGGGGGCGGCTGGAGATCATCAACAGGCGAGTCGAGCTCGCTCAGGGCGGCGCCGCCACCGGGGCTCATGGGCGACGAGATGGAGCCATGGCGGCTGCCGCGAGAAGTAGCCGACCTGCCGCTCTTTCCTGACTTTACCGAGGCTGCATCATCGTTGTTGGCGGATATGGAAGCTCGGGGGCTGTCGCTAGACTTGTTTGTAATTTTGGAGCGGAGAGATCGGAATGAGCGTGATGACTCTTTGGTGTCGGATCGGGAGAATGACGGGTACGACTTGAAATCGTCGGGTCCGTCCTTGGAGCCCTTATCCTTTGACGGCTGGTTGCCCATGGTGCAGAATCAGAGAGTGCTGCAAGATAAGAATGGTGGTTTCGCTGCGCCTGTCCGGCTGGTCCTAGGGAGGGTAGAACAGATGATCTAGGACGGACAGGAAGCGAGTGGAGGGAGAGGAGCGGCGACCAGCGGAGGCGTCCGTTTTCGGGGATGGGAGGCGGGTGGCCTGGAGGTTGGGCTATGCGAAGGTGATGATGTCGGTCGGGTCGGGTCGAGAGAAAAGGCGGTCGTCGCTGGCAAATATCGTCGACGAGCGATGGTCCGCGATCGAAGCCTCGTACGACGGGGAATTGATGCTGATGTCGGGAGCGCACGTTGATGGGCTCAGTCGGAGAATGCGGGTGATGCGGTGAAGCTGAATCAAGTCTCTGCGTCAGCCTTCTCGAACATGCACAGAGCCAAGATGGTGGGAAGTTGAGCCGGGGGGCCGCAAGACCAAGACACAAGACCCAAGACCCGCTTGGTGACCGCACCGCGGGACAAAGAACATCGACTGCTACTTATCGGGCAGCTAAAGGTGGGAAGATAGGTACCTGATTATCTGTCTGTCTGAGAGATTTGATGGGTCGAGGAATAAGGAGAGAGTCGGGCGGCATGCGAGATCGAATCGATGCGGGGAGACGATGAATGGCGACGACGAGAGGTGGAGAGAAGATGTAATGGTGGTGGTTACGGTGGTGGGTGGGAGCAGTTGCTAGTTGCCTTAGTTCAATCTGAGAGAGGGTGCTGGAGCTGATGACCAACAAGGCCCAGCAGGATGGTGGAGGTGGTGGTTGGAGGAGAGGATGCCAAGGTTTTGTATCGAGCCTGGACCTGAGCCTGCCTGCCCTGTACGGTGCTGTCCCATGGGTGCTTGGGGGCTGCTCCCAAGGAGCTTGGGCGGGTCTGTCGGGTCAGTCGGGGCGGGCGGTCGGTCGGTCAGCGGAGGTTAGGCCAGGAGTTAAGGCCCTGTCTGTGCCTTCCTCGCCCATCCAACGCCCCGACATTCATCATTAGGTCCATTCGCTGGCCACGTATTCATCCACGAGGCTTTCGGTATCTTTGCCGATTCAGCCAGAACTGATGCATACATTGTCCCTGAGTTGGCTCGATAATTGAGCATGCCGCGTACTTGTGCTGGGGGGTCCTCACCGGTGTATGTGGCCTGAAACCCGACAAACACTGTCCGTTCTTGTCAAGCCCACCCCCCCCTCCATCACCGAACCCTTATCGAGCGCCGCATCCAGCCTGGCTTGGCTGTCACCAATGAGGCGCCCGGGTGAAGCAGCAATTGTGCCAGCGACCACCATCTCTACAAGGATCACGTATGAAGCTTGCGGAGGCCGCCATAGCCAAAGGAGGCAGACGGACCGACGTCAAGGAACGCCACGATGCCATACACGCTCGAGAGTCAGTCCCGACTGATGATGAGAGGGTCGGTGACGATAGGTAGACTGTCGAGCCCTGGCTGGCTGAAGGCCCCACGAGCTAGACGGCCGCCTCGACGCCCCGACTCGGGGTCGCGTAGGCGATGGACCATGCTTGGCCCAGCGCCGGCCCAGGATCCCCGCGCTCGTGGGCAGGCAAAGCCAGGGGGTGGAACGGAAGGTTTTGATGAATGGCAATGGTAGGTCAAGTGACCATCTCACCCCAGGAAACATCATGCCCAGAGAAACAAGCTTGGCTGAGACTGGCAAAGTAAGGTGTGGGTGACCGCTGAAGATGCCAGTTGCATGCCAGGGCCAGCCTTGCGAAAAACCAACCAGCCGGACAGGACATTCGAGGCTCGGTGCACATTTCGGTTCGAGAGGGGGAGGGGATAATCGGCTGCTGGTCACAGGTTGGCGGGGGCCATGCTGCGGTGCGATGATTATGGGTCCGGTGGCACGTCAGCTGGAGGAAGCCCGTCTTCTCCCGTGGATAAACTATCGCCGGTCGGAATGGTCGGTCTTTGCGGCCAACATCCGCGCGGGGGAGCGGTCAGTGGATAGTCTGGTGCTTTTCGCATGCTTCGTGGCACGCACGAGGGGAGGGACATGGTCGGACTAGATCGATCGTCTCGGAGCGGTGGCCTCGGGCCCTTACCCGTTGGAAGCCTTGGCTATCCGCAAATACCTACATGAAGCACCTTGACATAAGCAAATTTTGGCACTTCGGTGTGGTGAAGGATTTCTCAGACATTCGTCGGATGGTCAGCGTAGTAAACTTGGGATGTGAATGTTCTGCTCTGATATTATTAGGTCGAGTCTACTGACCGTGTTTCTCAGACCATTCGTTCTGGCCAGGTTCGTCATCGTGTGATGTACTGTGGTCGACTGTGTTATTGACGGTGTTCTAGACTTATTGGCAGGTGATTCGTCAAACATTTGTCCCTCGCCTCAAAGCTCGTATCATTTGCTTCGTCACGTCTTTCTGTGGTGCCCAAGAGTTGCGACCAACTAGTTGAGCATCACCATGACAGGGAGCTCGTAGACATCGACGAGGGAAACACACAGGAGGACATAATTCGTTTGACTACTGAATTGCATCCTACCAGATCATTTCAGCAAGCTACCTAAGCAGCGGTATTTTCGATCGCGGAACATTTGATCACATCATCAGGCGCAGTGCCCTACCTCAACAGCCACACACCATCAACGAAGGCATTCCCAAGATCAACAACGTGCAGCTGACATGGACAGCTTGAAGGCGACAGGCTCTTGAATCTATTATTAGGAGGTTCCGCCTCGCCGGCGTCGGCTGTTGCTTGGCTTGGTGGGGGGAGGCAGAAGGGCCTGACTGGTGTGGTGACAAGCCGCACTCAATCAATCAACCTGTGGGGAGGCTGAGCAGGTGAGTGGGGCCATGATAAGTACCAACAGCACAGCAGCAGAGACCAGACTGCCAGACAGCCCAGGAAAAGAGACACTTATGAAATAGGGCACCGTATTCTGGTGCTGAGCCTCTCGGGGATGACGAACAGGGTCCGCTTGTTGGAGGGGGGAAGATGCCTTTGCTTGAGTTGCCAAGACGCTGAGGGGAGATTTCTGTCGCGGTCTTGACTCGGAATCACGCATATGCCTCTTGAGCTGCGCACCTGTGTATTGGGTAGGGAGTGAGGCTTGGGAGTAGACGACGACGCCTGTGGATCAATGTTCCACTCGAGTTCTTCGGTGGTCGCGATGCGCTTTGTCGAGGGAGGATGCAGGATGAAACCGGAACATGCGATTTGGCAGGGTATGGACGAGAAAAAGGATCCCAGCTCATTTCCCATCTCACTGTAAGCAGCGGACGGAGCATGCCTTTGAATAAAAAAAATGCGATACTTCCTGGAAAATGCATCGAAGCTTGGCTGCTCATGGCATGGTTTTCCGGGCTGAGGGCCACCGTTTCAGCTTGCTGCTTTTGGTGGTAATGGTGCATTGCAAAATCATGACCGATGACGGTCGTCCCAACCTTCAGGTGCAAGAAAGATGGCTGGTGGGGGATGACGCAAGTATCTCCCCGCCAACAGGACTGCAGAAGGTACATTGTGACGCCTTCATCCACCCACCACCCACCTCTGTACGTGTATTGGGAGCAGCTACCCACAGGGTGTGCACAGCATTGGGCCTTGCTGGGGCTGAGTGTTAGCTTTAGTGGAGCGGGCCCTCACTGTGAAGCTCCTAGGGCCCCTGTCTATCACTGCCCATCAGTTGAGCGAGACCGAATCTCACTCGCTTCTCCAGCCTGCGCCACTCGGCCATTCCCCACGGCCGCGTAAGGTGCAGGTGCAGCCCATCCCGCCCTTCCTTCCATTCCCATGGATCGCCTGGTATAAGTAAATGCGTTGTCGCTGCCAGCACTTGGTCTGTTGATTTTCTATTCTCGCCTCTCACATTCATCTTGACCATTATCGATTGAACAGTTTGTTCGCTACCCATCAACTGCATCGGTAACCGGCTTCTCTCGTTTCATCAGCCCATTGACGCTTGCATTCGCTACAAGTGCCACACTCACAAACCACACCGAGCACTCTCTCCCCAATACACCGAGAACCACGCTCGGCACTCCGAACAACAAAACCCATCAACACATCAACACACATCAGAACAGCTTCCGCCATGGGTGTCGGCCGCTTCCTCTGCGTGGCTCTGCCATTTATCCTCTCCACAGGATCCCTTATCTTCCTTCTCATCGCCTGTCTCGGCGGTGTGTCCAACAAGGACCTTCGCATGTTCCGCGTCAACACGACCGATCTCGAGATCAACCCCGCCGACTTTAAGGACATTGTATCCTCCATAACGTCTCGCGATATCCTCCCCGAAGTCAACATCGTTGCTCGCCAGGACTCTTCCGATGTCGGAGATGCCGTCAACGATGCTTTGACAAACAACATTACGGCCAAGGCCCTTGGCCTCGACAACGTCTATGACATTGCGCTCTGGGGCTTCTGCACAACGGAGAGCAATGGCGACCGCACGTGCACCGACCCCGAGTTCGACTGGGCTTCGAAGAAGCTAAACACTTCTTTCATCGAGGGCGTAGGGGACGTCGCCGGCCGCCGCGTCGAGCTGCCTTCGGAGGTTGAGGACTCGCTGAACCTGTTCAAGAAGGTCGTCAAGTGGACCCAGGTCGCCTACATCATCGCCTTCATCTCCCTTGCGCTGTCCGTCATCTTCGGCATCTTCGCCAACTGCACGCGTGTCATGTCCTGCGTCACCTTCCTCGTCGCGCAGGTGGCCTCAATCGCCGTTGTCGCCTCAGCCTCGCTCTCGACCGCCATGTCCGTTGTCGTCGTTGGCGCCGTCGAGGGCACGGCCAAGTGGTACGGCGTCAAGGCCGGCTTCGACACGACCTTCCTCGCGCTCGTCTGGATCTCGGCAGCGTGTGCCCTCGGCGCCGGCTTCTTCTGGATGTTCACCATCTGCTGCTGCGCGCCCAGCCACAACTCGCGCGACCGCAAGAGCCGCAACCGTGGCTCGACCGACGCCGAAAAGCTCTTGCCCGGCGGCAGCTCTTACCAGCCCCTCGCCCCTCCCGCGCACCAGGGCTACTACAACCCCCAGCAGACCACTCAGTTCGGCGCTCCTCACGCAACGCGCGAGATGGCCTACGAGCCTTACTCCCATCGCCAGTAAGGGATGGCAGTAGAGCGATTGGGCATAATGGTGTTTACGGCTTGCATTCTCTTTTACGATAAGCGATGATCGATGGATCAGGGAGGTTCCAGGTGGAACAAACTGCATAGGATAGGTCAAGGAAATACCCGGACGGGTGGATGAAGCCTTGGCGATACAAGAATATTAATGAATGAATGATTAAAAAAAAACGTTCTCTTCCTGTGATTTACTGATGATCCATGTGTGCACATTGACAAAAAAGATGGAAATGATCATTTGGGCTGAGTCTGCAAAAGGAGAGATGGAGGGAGGTGGGGCCACCATCGCAAGCAGGCACCGCCGGGATGAGTCGAATCGATGAAAATCTCCAAAAACCTCAACCGCCTTTGAGAAACAGCCAGTGAAGAGCTCAGGACTACGGCGTTGATTCGACTGTCCTATATGGATTAATCCCACAGGGCTTTCCTCTTTCGTTCTCTCCATCGATTGGTACTCTTGTTTCTCGCCCAATAATTACCCCGCCATGGCCACAACCACTTCTTTGGAGGGGCATCTCACCAAACCACTCATCATGAACATCTCAGTATGTACCCTGCCAAGTGTAGGTCTCGTCAATATACTGACAAGCTCTAGTCTCCTCTTCAGCGGATCTCCCTCTTCGCGCCCATCACAGCCCTCGCCTTCTTGCCCTTCACCACCCCCACCCTCCTCGTCGCAGAAGACAACCTCCTCAAAGTCTACGATACCTCAACCCACACCCTCTGCCTCACCCTGCGCATCTTCCACGCCCAAACCATCCACGGTATCACCATCAGCAACAATCTCATTCTCCTCTGGGGCAACCAGTCCATCACCGCCCTCCCAGCCTCCGCGCTCGGGGGAACCCTCTCCGGCAAGCCTCTCCCGCCCCTCACAGAAGTCAAAGCCCACGACTGGCTCTTCAGCGCCGCCGTCTCGCCACAAGGTCGCATCGCCTTCGTGACGGCCCACAATGAGATTCTCGAGGCGACATATGACGCCGCCGCGCAGAAGCTCGTCCTCGGAAGGATCGTCGCCCCCGCGCGCCCGGGACTGTATGCCGCCAAGGCAGCGTGGACTTCTGCCTCGACGCTGCTGATAGCAGGCGGTACCGCCTTTGGTGAGATTGTCGTTTGGACTTGTGATCTTCCTGTTGAGGGGACGCCGAGCTGTGAGGTCCTTTCTGTCTTTGCGGGGCACGAGGGGTCTATTTTTGGTGTGGACATTTCGCCCGAATTCGACGTTTTGGAGGGAAAGATGCGGCTTTTGGCGAGCTGCAGCGATGATCGGACGATTCGAGTGTGGGATGTCTCGGAGGGATCGTTGAAGAGGGGGCTTGTGCAGGCTTCTTTCGGCGAGGCGCGCGAGACTGGATTTGGGAGCGTTGACCTTTCTGCTGTGGCGGATGCGTCGAGTGCCCCCGTCGCGGTGGCGATGGGACATGGGTCTAGGATCTGGCACGTCAAGTTTGCGGGACATGCTGTCGATATCGAAGATGGACAAGTGTCGATGCCGGTGTATTCTTTTGGAGAGGATGCCACGGCGCAAAAGTGGCGGTTGGAGGTTGATGTCGAAGCGTGGCAGAACAGGAGAGCCTCAGATGGAACAGACAGGGGAGTGGGCAAGCTATCACACCGAGAGACGTTTGCGCACCATGACGGGAAGCATATTTGGGCGGCTGTCGTTGAGCCCCTGAAGCAGGGGGGGTCTCTTATTGCGACTGGTGGTGCGGATGCTAGGGTCAACCTCATCACCGACAATGCGGATTCGACGGTCAGCCGCGATGATAAGACTGGTTTTGATGCCCTTCCCAGCGAGCTCTCTCAACTGGTATACGAGGATATCCTGAGCCGGTTGCCGCCGTCAACTCAGGAGTATCCGCCACCGTCGAGAAAACGACCCGAAGGATTTCAGAACTTCGTATTCATCTCTCAAAATACGTTGCTCACTGCGAGCACCAGGGGTCGGCTTCTTCTAGGCACATTTGGATCAAAACTCACGTGGGAGGAGATCTCCTACGGTGGTGTGGATGCCCGCGATGTGGCGTTCTGCACTGCGATTAAGAGTCCTGCTCCTGGCATGGCTTTTCTGGGAACCACCACGAAGAAGCTGCTCCTTTACAAGGACACGACTATCAGGGAGATATCGGTCATGGCCGGCAAGGTGTCTGATATCTTCTTTATCACGCCCAACGAAGAGAACCCATCAACAGTGGAGCTCCTTGTCATGATGATAGGGGGCTCAGAAACCATGCAGCTCCTGACCATCGACGTCTCTTCGGCCACCATCACGTCCACTCTGTCTGTTCCCGGTCAAGAAGCCAGCTATGTTGCAACGGCAGCCCATCTCACGAACGATGTCCTCCTCATCGGCTCCCGCCATGGCCACATATCTCTCTTTGAACGCTCTTCCACCGAACTGACTCTCTTGGAACCCATCGTTCGTCACACAAGCGACACCATCACCTCGATCATCTCTCTTTCGACCTCTCTTCCTGGCCAAACCCATATCCTCACCACTGCTCGCGACGCCCATTATCGCCTCTATTCTCTCCTCCCATTCCCAACACCACACCTCTCCCTCCTCCACCAGACGTCCGTCCCACTCCTAACCACCATCGAATCCGCCCACTTCTCTCCCCAAAACGACCTCCTCCTGACCGGCTTCCGCGGCAAGCTCTTCACCCTCTACAACGAATACACCCGCTGCGACCTTCACAGCCACGACGTAGGCGGCCCCAACCGCATCTGGTCCGCCCCGTCCCCGACATCCTCCCCCCTCCGCATCGCCTACGCCAAAGCAGGCGCTCTCCTCCTCAGAACCCAACACAACCCTCCCCACAAAGTCCTCAAGCCCGGCACCCACGGCCGCGAAATCCGCGCCATAGCCTGCTCCGACGGTCCCTACCCCGCCACCGCAAGCGAAGATACCTCCATCCGCCTCTGGCAAGACGGCCGCTGCGTCGCGAGCCTCAAGGACCACCGTGCCGGCCTGCAGGGCCTGCGCTGGCTAGCTGATCGCGGCGACGGCGCTCTGCTGTTTAGCTGCGGCGGCAACGAGGAGTTTGTCGCGTGGAGGGTGAGGAGGGTTCCTGCCGCGGGCGCCGCGTTTTCGGGGCCGGCCGTGCTCCGGGAGGCGGTCTGGGGGGATAAGAGCCCTGATGGCGATTTGCGAATCTTGGATTTCGATGTTACTGCTGGGGAGGGGGGTGTTGTCGTTGCTAGCATGGTGTTTTCGAACTCGACGGTGGGCACGTATCTGTATGAGGGTGGGGAGTTTACTGTTCTGGCGAGGGGGAGGTATACCGGCGCTTGCTTGACAAGGGTCAAGCATCTCCGTGTTGATGGAGACAAGATGGAAATTCTAGCGGCTGCTACGGATGGTCACCTGGGCGTCTGGACTGCGCAGAAGGGCGAAAATGGAACGCCGGGGGAATACTCCCTTCAGACGACAGCAAGGCTGCACCAGAGCTCCGTCAAGGCATTGGACACGATCAGGCTCGAGCAGCAGGGTGCAGAGATTCATCTCATACTGACTGGCGGCGATGACAATGGCCTCGGCATGACCCTGCTCCAGCGCCAGGAAGGCGAGTACACGTTCATCTCAAAGACGGGCGTCAAGGGCGCCCATGCGGCTGCTATCAACGGTCTCGCGATTCTGAAGACGACTTCACTCGATGTAGAGAAGCAGACGCGGCGGACAGTGTTCGCCACGGTGAGTAACGACCAGCGTGTAAAGGTGTGGTCTCTGCGCTGGGGTCTGGCTGCGGACTATGAGGTCCAGCTTACGCTGCTGGCGAACGAGAACAGCGGTGTTGCAGACCCGGGCGATCTCGACGTTTTGGACGGGGACGAGGAGAAAGATTACAGGCAAGTCATGGTCGTAGGTGTTGGGATGGAAACTTGGCGATTTGATTTGCAGGAAAAGGGGGCATTGCGTAGAGAATAGACATTAGAGTGGTAGATTAAGGGGTAAAGAAACTTGGACACTTAGGAACACCATCGTAAACCTCATTGGCGTTGTATATATTCACCAGAGATTCATGTCGACCATGGCCTCAATGCACGCCGTAGCTAAACACCACATCCAGCCATGCTAGGATCTGAAGCTGGATCTGAAGCCTGCCGCTCACAGACTCTTAACAATAATTCACATCATGTTAAGACGCGCGCACCAGGCACATCAAACGAAACAAGTCAATTATCGAGCCTCTCTGTTGCTCGAAGGGTATCCAACGCCCATATAGGCAAAAAGAAAAAAGTTGACGCTATGCAAAGCCCCCTTTTACGTAGGAGGCACAGCCTCCCCAACCTCTCTCGTGATATTCGGCCCCGTTCCGATCCCCGTCAACGTCCTCACAAACCAGTGCATCCACCCCTCTGTCTCCAGCGTGGCCTTGAGCTCCTCCGCGCGCGCCTCAACGTCCTCGACCTGCCTCTCGAACACCAAGACCCCGTCCTCGACATCACCAACCTTGCCTCCGAGCGCGTCGACCTCGTAGTCGAGGCGGGCGGCGAGAACCTCGACCTCACGAATGGCCTCGGTGACGCGGCCGCGTTCGGTGGCGATGAGCTCGGATGACCCCTGCTTGACGCGCTGGTAGGCTTCGGAGAGCTGGTAATAGAGGCCCTGAATTTCCTCGTGCTCGCGCGTGTAGTGCGCGTCAAGGGCCTCGATGGCCTCAACTTTTGTGAGCACCCAGGGGGAGACGTCGTTGCTAATCGCGTGAATAGAGCCGTATAGAGCACGAGCGAGTTCGGCGAGGCCCGCCTGCTGCTTGAGGGCGACCACGGGGTCGAGGGGTGTAACGCCGTCCGGGAGTAAGCTTGTGACCTCTTCCCAGCGCAGTACGGCCTCCTCCGCGTCGCCGAAGGAGAGACGACGCGGCCAGCGGGCTTCGCTGATCGCCAGTCTGCGAGATGGCGTGGACAGCACGATGCTGTGACGCCGCTGGAGGAAAGTCGCCTCTGTGTTGTCGCCTCGTTCTGCCTCAAACGGCCCGAGCAGATCCTTCTCGGTTGTCGAGCCGACGACGGACGGCTGGGCAGCGTCGTTGCCTTCTTCCTTAATTGGCTCACTGATGCCATGACTCCATTCACTGCCGACTCGTGACGGCGGATCCACGGCCAGCTGGTCATCGTCTACCTCTGCTGCGCCCTTTTCAGCTTCGTTGGCTTGCTCCGCCTCCTTCTTAGATGAATTGAGGTACTCCTCCGGCTTGTTTTTCCACGTGAAGGCTCTATTGACTCCAACAGGAGAAGTCAAAGCTGCCGAATTTTGCGCCAACATCGATATGCCGGGGCTCGCATATCCTCCATCGGAGAAGTCGTCCCTACTGGGTCGGCTGGCGTGGCCCCTTCGATTGCCGCCTATGGTGTCTTTAATACGTCCGAGTCCAGACCTGGCGTCGCTGACGCGGCCAGCCACACTCTTGAACACGCCCCTCCGCAAGGGATCCTTCTCCCCCATGACGGCGTCGTTCATAGTCGCAGCCTGGATCGGGGTTTGGACGGGGTGAAGGGCGTTTGCGGGTTCGTCCTTCGTGCGTTGCACATCCTCTTCCAGGGGCAATGATAGCGCTCTTTTGCTGGGCGTCACAGCACCCTCCTTGGCGTCCTTGTCGCCAAAGAGAATGGCACCCATGTCAGGAGTCTTCTCGCCCTGTTCTGGTGCTGTCCTCTTCGGCTTGCCATGCCACAGCCATTTCGCACGTTCTCCGGAGACCAAATCGACAAACTTTGAGATGTCAAGCGTCTCAATATCTCCAATGGCGCCCTTGTCCCGCCCACCAACCATGCCGATGACGAGCTCGCCTCTCTTTCCGCCGATTTCTGCCACTGTGGACTTGACGGCTTTCTGGACGCCCCAACCCTCACCCGCCGCTGCCTTGGCCGTGACGCTGTGGAGCTTGAGAACGGTCTGACGGTCCAGCCGCCTTGTCTTCTCCAGCTTCTGCGCCCTCTGGAACCATGAAATGCCTCGCTTCGTGCAGTCAATGTCGAACATATCCTTGGCAACGGGCGCTCCGAGGTAGTGGAGGCGGTTCCTGGCACCCGCCAGCATACCAAGCAAAGCAGCCACAGTTGTTGGGCCGAGTATACCATCCGTGGGTTCAACATTGTAGTACTCGGCACCAACTTCAGTCCACCAGTTGCCAATGGCCGTCTCGGTCTTGTCGCAGAGGAGGCCATCGACATACTCGAATTCCAGCTTGCCGAACAAGAACAATGCCGTCTGACAGAGCTTGACAAGTTCCAACACGGACTCGAAAAAGGGCGTCCTGTCGCTGGTCCGGTAAAGCTGGTAAAACTTGGCCTGGGTGGCCGGGGTTGGATCCGTCAAGGACATGCCAGACCGGCCTGAACAGCCCAGGCGCTTCAGATCCTCGTTGACAATGAACAGCTTTCGATGCGTCCGAATATCGCCGTCCGGAACAGGAATTACAGTGAGTGCCGAAGGAAAACTGCTGAGGTTCGTCACCATAAGTTCGCCTTGGTCTGTGTCCTTTGGTCGCGCATGATACTGCTGGATGGATTTAAAGTAAAGTCGTAACCGGGGTGACCAGGCACTTTCGTCGGCGGGAACTCCTAGAACTCCAGCTACCACCGTGTGTCGCTCGTCGCCCGTGTATGTGATTATGACGAGGGTTGGAGACTCGCGCGAGCAGGCCCATTGTTCGACCAGGTATAGCTCGTATCCGCGCAGCACTCGCCGCCGCTCGACAACCGTGACTGTCGGGTCATCTTCGAGATATCTGAAGATGCATGTCAGAAGTGTTGCAAGTGTGCCAAGGTTTTGCAAGGCCTACCTGAAGGCTACAGGGTCGGCAAATATCCATCTCTTCTGCGGTATTGGCGCCGGGGCAGACGTTGCAGAATCGCCAGATGCCTCTTTCCTCGAGCTTGCAGATCCACTGGCTTCAAGCCCAGAACCGGTTCGGACATTTCGAGGAGAAGAGTTGACTCGAGAGAGGGTGACCTCCTCCTCGCGGTGTGACCAAGGGTCAGGAGGGACTGGGAAGGGAAATCGAAACGACATGGTGTTGCAGCTTCGGACACGCCTTCGCCTCTGGCATGGCGGTGGTGACTACTGCACGATCATCAGGGTTTGTCGTCGAGTGTATTGTCGGCAGATCGTTTCGAAGGTGGACGCAGCTGGAATGGGGTTGCAAAATGCAATTGTCGATCCTGGAAGTTGGTCCTGGCACCGAGGTTGGAGCTGCTTGGTGGTGGTGGCTCTCTGTCAACGTGACGCAATGCCGTTACCGTGCGAGTTGGCGACTTGATTGAATCTGATATACTGTCTGTCTACCATCCACCTTTCAGCCACTTTGACACTGCCACAATCTAAGCCCATCCAGGTTCTTACCTCAAACGGGTCTAGCGGTCATGACTTGCCTTTTGTCCCTGCATCGTATCTGATCCTCCTCTTGTCATCCTAGGTACCTAGGTATCATTTGGGTGGTCAGAGCCTCGTTCCCATGTTGTAAAAGGGCCCTATTAAGAGTTGTAATTCCGGTTGCTTCCAACAGGTCGAAGCCGGGGGCAGCCAAGGCTGACTCGTCAAAGGACAACGCTGAGAACCAACTGTCCGTTCGTCTGCTTCTGACGGAAATTTTTGTAGTAGCTTTTTAACCAAACCCGTCTTGGCCAATTCTCTTCCACTTGTCATGCTACCAAGCCAGAAATGCCCCTCCTTTGCATGCCACAAGCCAAGTGCTAGCAACAAACTACTTCTTCAGCACCTACCTAAGACCCATCGACCCATCGACCCCTGCTTGACGTAGCTGTGACACATCGTTGTCGCATGTCCAGCTCAGGTCGAGCCTCTGAATCTCTCAGCCAGCGCAGCCGACGCGCTTCTTTCTGGAAGCAAATAAATCTGCATATCTTGTGCCAATCATTAATACCGCTGTTATGGATTTCAACAGCTCCTCGCCCTACCCGGCGGGCGTCATCTCCTTCCTGGACACCGACTTGTACAAACTGACGATGCAATGCGCCGTCACCAAGTACTTCAAGGACGTGCCCGTCACGTATGCATTTACGAATCGAACGCCCGAAAAGAAACTTTCTAGAGAGGCATTTCGTTGGCTTGAGGAGCAGATTCAGAGTCCGTGTTCCCTTTCTTTTGCGCATTCGCACTTGTGGTCGTGCAACTGTTTGTCTCGTCGCCGAGGAACCCCGCGCTAACCCCGCCATACAGAACTCGGCAACATTTCCCTGACCGATGAAGAACACCAATTCCTCAAGAGCCACTGCCCCTACCTGACCGAAGACTACCTCAACTTTTTGAAGGAGCTCAGGTTGCGACCACGCGAGCAGGTCACGACGACCTTCACCCCCGAGGGCGACGACACGGGCGCCAACGCCGATCTCGGCCATGTCGACATCAAGATCCAGGGCACATGGTCTGAGACGATCCTCTACGAGATCCCCATGCTCGCCCTAACCTCCGAGGCCTACTTCCTCTTCATGGACAAGGACTGGACCTACGACGGCCAGGAGGAGCGCGCCTTCGAAAAGGGCCAGCAGCTTCTCGACGCCGGCTGCACATTCTCCGAGTTCGGCACCCGCCGCCGCCGCGACTACCACACCCAGGCCCTTGTCTTCCGCGGCCTCGTGCGCGCTGACAAAAAGGCTGAGGCCAGGGGCTCCAAGGCCCGCCTCAGCGGCACAAGCAATGTCCACCTCGCCATGCGCTTCGGCATCCCCCCCGTCGGCACCGTCGCCCACGAGTGGTTCATGGGCATCGCCGCCATCACAGACGACTACCGCGGCGCCACCGAGGCCGCCCTGCGCTACTGGGTCGGCGCCTTTGGCGGCAAGCTGGGCATCGCCCTGACTGACACCTTCGGCACCCAAGAGTTCCTGCGCGCCTTCAGCCAGCCCGTCGACCCCATCGACGGCGACGCGGGCGACTACAAGAAGGCCGACGGCACAGTCAAGACGTACGCTGAGCTGTTTGCTGGTATCCGCCAGGACTCGGGCGACCCGAAGGAGTATGTCGAGATGCTGCGCAAGTACTACGCCGACCAGGGCATTACGGGCAAGACCATGGTCTTCTCCGACTCGCTTAACATTGAGCGGTGCCTTGAGTACAAGAAGATCTCGGAAGAGGCGGGCTTCGTGCCGACGTTCGGTGTCGGCACTTTCCTGACGAATGACTTTACACGACTCAAAGACGGGTCCAAGTCGACGCCCCTGAACATCGTCATCAAGCTGAGCTCGGCGGCCGGCAGGAATGCTATCAAGATCAGGTGAGCTACACGATGCCTTTTGCTGTCCTGGAACTAATTGCCGTGCAGTGACAATGCGGGTAAGAACACTGGTGATAAGACCACTGTGCAGAAAGTCAAGCAGGAGCTTGGCTACGTCGAACGCGAGTGGAAGGGTGGTGATGAGACTTCACGCTGGGGCAAGGAAGACGTCAAGCCTTGATCTGTCAGCATATACGCCAGTCGTACGCCAAATCAATCGCTTCGAGCTTTCAAGACGCCTCATGCACTTGGCCTCAGCGCCAAATCACCTATGACCACGATAACTCTGGCACTCACCACTGCTTCCATTTCGTCTAAGCGATCACGGCGCAGCAGGGCACTGCATGACAGAAAGACGGCACGTCGAACGGGCTGATGATGACACATTGACTTGAGTGATCCAACAGTCACAGTTTTGGCTTCATGACACCGGTCATACGAGCAAGATCCGTCGTTGAGCCTGGATGATACCCTGTATGACCGGGCGATGAGACTGAAGCCAGACTGATCACTCAGGCCACTCCCCAGCTATTTAACTGTGCGTCTTGTCCTTGGGATATTGACGTATGAGACCTCAGATAGTAGACAGGGCTAGAGCTTAGCATCTAGAGGCGCAACAGAAAGGCCATGAGCGTTGTAACGAAGGCCAACATGCATTGCTTTTCCGATGTGGGAAGGCGGCGAATTCGAAGGTCCGACAGCGAAAGATGGCTAGATTTCAATATGATTTTCCAGTTTCGTAACTTCACGCATCCGGGGATAAGTATTGCGAGGCAGCTTGGCCTCTCGTGTCGTGATCGAACGCATCGACCAAGTGACTCGAGTCATAGTGGCACACCGTAGTATGTGAAGCGGTTCCAGCGATGCACCGTATTTACGGGCAGGGTGGGGTGCTTGGGTGGACGCCCGCAGTCTCCACATACCCTCACCGCTCGGCAGAAAATGTTCTCTCCGCCAAAATTTTGGACTGCAGCTCTCTAAGAAAGGCGATTGAGCCCATCGAGTCCCGCGCCTGGCCCTCGACCGACGAACTTCACCCAGACGCTGTCACGACCGAACAGCTCTGCACACCGCCAAGATGTCGCAAAAACAGAAGCAGGTGTAGGTTTATGCCGCTCCAAATATCCTCGATCAGCACCCTGACACCCTCTACAGAGATTCGCGCATCCCCGCCCTCATCCGCAATGGCTTGCAGGAGAAGAAGCGCAGCTTCTTCGTCGTGGTCGGCGACCGCGGCAAGGACATCATTGTGAACCTGCACCACATCATGTCGCAGATGGAGCTCAAGCAGAATAAGTCTGTCCTCTGGGCTTACAAGAGCAAGCTCCTCAACTTCACCAGGTACGCCAGGACCCACGAGTCAAGTGTCCCAGGCCACCAGCTGACAGGTCGCAATGCAGTCACCGACAGAAGCGAGAGAACAAGATCAAGAAGGAGGTCAAGCGCGGTATCCGCGAAGCCAACGACATGGATCCATTCGAAGCCTTTGTAACCCTGCACAACATCCGCTACGTCTACTACAAGGAGACTGAGAAGGTTCTCGGAAATACCTTTGGCATGTGCGTCCTGCAGGACTTCGAGGCACTGACGCCCAACATTCTCGCCAAAACTATGGAGACCGTCGAGGGTGGAGGTCTTGTCATTCTGCTTCTCAAGGGCATGAACAGCTTGAAGCAGCTCTACAACCTCTCCATGGACGTCCACAACCGGTACCGCACTGAGGCCCATGACGACGTTGTCGCCCGCTTCAACGAGCGTTTCATCCTGTCCCTAGGAGGATGCGACTCCTGCCTTGTTATTGACGACGAGATGAACGTGCTGCCCATCTCCGGCGGCAAGAATGTCACGGCCCTCCCGCCTCCTGATCTGGACCAGCCCATCAGCGAGACCCAGAAGGAGCTCGACGGCATGAAGGAGTCGCTTCAAGATACCCAACCAGTCGGCTCCCTGGTTACCCTGGCCAAGACTGTCGACCAGGCCAAGGCCCTCCTGACGTTCGTCGACGCCATTGCCGAGAAGACGCTGCGAAGCACAGTCACCCTAACGGCCGCGAGAGGACGAGGAAAGTCGGCCGCCATGGGTGTGGCAGTCGCCGCTGCGGTGGCCCACGGATACAGCAACATCTTCATCACATCGCCCTCGCCAGAGAACTTGAAGACGCTTTTTGAATTCATCTTCAAGGGTTTCGACGCCCTGGGCTACGCCGATCACGCCGATTACTCCATCATCCAGTCTACGAACCCCGACTTCAACAAGGCTATTGTCCGCGTCAACATTCACAGGCAGCACCGCCAGACTATCCAGTACATTAGGCCGCAAGACGCTCACGTTCTGGGTCAGGCCGAGCTGGTGGTCATCGATGAGGCCGCTGCCATCCCTCTGCCTCTCGTTCGCAAGCTGATGGGCCCCTACCTTGTCTTCATGGCCTCCACCATCAACGGTTACGAGGGTACTGGCCGATCCCTGTCCCTGAAACTGATCAAGCAGCTCCGTGAGCAGTCCAGGCCAGGTGCCACATCCAACGGCGACACCACCGTCGCCGACCGATCGACGGGCCGCGCATCAAAGGGGCAGTCTTCCGGCTTCCAAGCTAGCCGCTCTCTCCGCGAGATCACCCTGGCCGAGCCCATCCGTTACGCTAAGGGCGACTCTGTCGAGAAGTGGCTCAACACCCTTCTTTGCTTGGACGCAACCCTGCCAAGGGCCAAGATCAGCGGCCAGGGCTGCCCTGACCCCTCGCAGTGCGAGCTCCTCCAGGTCAACCGTGACACCCTCTTCTCCTTCCACCCTGTTTCCGAAAAGTTCCTTCAGCAGATGGTCGCGCTCTACGTCGCCAGCCATTACAAGAACTCGCCCGATGACCTGCAACTCATGAGCGATGCCCCGGCGCATGAGCTCTATGTTCTCGTGCCGCCCGTTTCGGAGGAGAATCAGCGCCTTCCTGAGCCGCTGTGTGTTATCCAAGTGTCTCTCGAGGGTAAGATCAGCAGGCAGAGCGTTCTCAACTCGCTGAGCAGGGGCCAACGGCCGTCTGGTGATCTCATCCCCTGGTTGGTTAGCCAGCAGTTCCAGGACGAGGACTTTGCCTCCCTGTCCGGTGCCCGTGTCGTGCGTATTGCCACAAACCCCGAGTACATGGGTATGGGTTACGGTTCCAAGGCGCTGCAGCTGCTCACCGACTTCTACGAGGGCAAGTTCACGAGCCTGAACGAGGAGGATATCGTCATGGAGGACACCATCACTCGCGTTACTGACAAGGAGCTCGAGAACGCCAACCTCCTCGAGGACAACATCAAGATCCGCGACATTAACAAGATGCCGCCTCTGTTCGCTAAGCTCTCCGAGAAGAAGCCCGAGCTGCTCGACTACATCGGCGTCAGCTATGGCCTCACCCAGGAGCTGCACAAGTTCTGGAAGCGGGCGACTTTCTCACCCGTGTACCTGCGACAGACGGCGAATGACCTCACTGGCGAGCACACGTGCGTCATGCTGCGGCCGCTCGAGAGCGGTGGCGACAGGTCTTGGGTTGGCGCCTTCTCTCGCGACTTCCACAAGCGTTTCCTCTCCCTGCTGTCTTACCAGTTCCGGTCGTTCTCGGCCGTCATGGCGCTGAGCATCGACGAATCCGCCAACCTCGGCGCCAAGCTCGACGAGCAGGAGCCCGCCCCCCTGACCAAGACGGACCTCGACAGGGTCGTTTCGCCGTTCGACCTCAAGCGCCTCGAATCGTACGCCAACAACATGCTCGACTACCATGTCATCCTCGACCTCATCCCTACGATATCCAACCTCTACTTCACTGGCCGCCTCAAGTCCGACATTAGGCTCACTGGCGTTCAGCAGGCGATCCTCCTCGCCATCGGCGAGCAGCGCAAGGATCTCGACGTCATCTCGGCGGAGCTCTCCCTGCCCTCGCAGCAGCTCCTTGCGATGTTCATCAAGATCCTCCGCAAGGTGACGGCGCACTTCACGACCCTCGTCTCCAAGGCCGTCGAGGCCGAGCTCCCGCAGAGCAAGTCCATCGGCGTCAGCCGCGAGAACGCGACGGGCGTGCACGACGATGAGATTGTGGACCAGCGGTTCCAGCCTCTTGAGACGACGCTCGACGACGAGCTCGAGGAGGGCGGTGACGAGGTCCTGCAGACTCTGCGCAAGAAGCAGCGCGAGCTCATCGACTCGCTCCCGCTCGACGAGTACGAAATTGAGGGTGACGCGCCGGCGTGGGAGGATGCTGAGGCGCAGGTGTCCAAGGGGCCGGCGAGCACGGTCGTCAGCGTGAAGTCCAAGTCGAAGCGCAAGGCGGGGCAGACGGCGGCTGAGGTATATGATGAGGCTGTTGGGGAGAAGTCGAGGAAGAAGGCCAAGAAGGGTGGTAAGCGGGACAGGTGAAAGCCGATCTGACTGTTCCTGGGGAGTGAGACTGTATGTGTCGTCTGATGATATTTCTGCTCATGTTGTACATATCGGGCAATCGGAGTTTGGGGTGAGGTTTGCATGTTCCATCCAGGTCGGTAGAATCAAAAGTACCAGCATTCACTCAAAATGTCCGACGCAGTATTCGAGAGTTTGATTCGTCTCCTGATTAAGTCGGAGTCGTGCAAGTTGCTCCTTCCTCGTCGCTCCTGGCCGCGCCCATCTTTCCCTGAACAAAGCGGGTCGTTGACTGCGCCTGCCTTCCATTACACCACCACCCGACAACCCCTTTGACCCAGACGATGCTACAACACCGGCGTTCTTCAGTCATAATAGCGTTGTTCCCTACGAGACTCTTTGTTCTTTACGCGTTGTACGCCTCAGACCCTCTTACGATTTGGTTCTTATTGTGCGCCTTTCTCTATTCTTCAGCGGGAGATCGATTCCATGAATCAGCACGGTATCAACACACCAACAAGACTACCTGACTACCGACGCTGCAAAGAAACACCAGAGACATCTTTCAACAAAGGTCGTCTTCATGAGTGATCAAACTACGCCACAACCCATCACTTGATCGCATACTTACATCAAGACATCGCGACGACCACCATCATCCGCGCAGCATGTGCATCGAAGACCGCTCCTACTGCGCCCACTGCGGGTTCCAACGCACAATGTACTTCCAGCGCTGCAGACACTGGATCAAGGAGCTCGAGCGCTATTACAGAGCCTACCCCTCCAACTGCCTCAGCAACGCCCAGTACCCCAAGGCCCAAGACTGCAAGCAACTCTCCCGCAACCTGAGGATGGCGATCCGCCCCGGCGCCTGCCCAAGGGGGCCGCCGAAGAATACCACCGTCGGGAACTACAACAACGAAGCTTCCGTCGCGGATAGTGACGCCACCCTCGTCGACGAAAACGGCGGCTGTCCCGGCTACGAAGTCAAGGCCGAGCTCAAGAGCATGGGGCACGAGCAGTGGGAGAAGGCCTGGGGGCACCATGCTGTGCGGTGGGAGATGGGCATGCAGCAGATGGACTTTATGGCTAAGCGCGCAGACGACATGCCCGGCGCGATGGAGGCGCTTACACGGAAGAGAGAAGATGTCAGTATTCTGGCGAGAGAGCTTGAGAAGATGCGCCGAGCTCAGGATGTCAAGGCACAACCAACCTCCACATGTGCTTCTAGTCCTGCAATGAGCCTCGTCAAGAAAATACAGACTACGCAAGCTGTCGTTGCCGAGAACGTTATGGGACAGATCGGGGAGCGAAGGTCGAGGCGCGTCCGGTGGGCAGGGTACTCGCAGAAGATACCCAAGAAGCCAGAGGTTGAGCCCAAGGACCAGTTCCCGGAAGATCTTATTGCTTCAAGCGACCAGGTTGCTGCGCTGGGCATCAAAATTCGCACGCTCCTGGTCATGCACACCAGCTACATCGACAGCGAGAAGGGCAGGATCGGGAAGATGATGGACGAGCACATCGACAAGCAAAGGGAACTTGCCATCCAGCGCCCGACCGGTGCCAGACGGGTTCGTCACTTCAACGGGCCGTTGGAGAGGCCGGCGCCGACGCGGCGAAGGGATCGAGACGAAGAAGCTCCGATGATACTGGCGTGTGCGCTGCATGAGAAGGAGGCTGTGAGAAGAGATATGCATAACGTCCGTAGGGACTTTGGGGGGGGTCTTTTGAAGCCTTCCGGTTGAGATTCCCCGTTCCTTTCTTTTTTTTTTTTTTTTTTTTTTTTTTTTTTTTTT